>JAYJMA010076141.1:0-10139 GCA_036873895.1 Parotocinclus cabessadecuia
ATGATGATGATGATGTTAATGATGAGATACTAATATGATATACTAATAGAATTGTCTTCTATTTTAGCAATTCTCTACAAAGCAAGAAAAGATGGATCCGTGGAATTATAATAAAAATATCACTGTAGGTCCTTTTGCTTACTATTAAACCAAAAATGATTAGTTTTGTGTTACTTAGATGTTAATGACCTAATTACTCTGAACATGAATAACAAACTCTTCAAACAAGCAGAATCTTATGTTCTACTTTTATGATAACAACCACAATCCTCGCTGTTATCATCATGTCTGTGTCCTCAGTGTCATTATCAGTATTAAGACTAAATATTGTTGAAAAGTCTGTTTTTAACATAACAAATTATTCTAAATATTCTTCCTACTGGTTCTAATCACACAGATAAAGAAAAGATCTGTTTGTAGAGCTTACAAATAATACATATAATATAAATAATTTTATAATAAAATAATAAACAAGTTTTATGGATCATCATAAATGATATAAAACGAGCCATAAAATATGTAACTGTAGTAAAAATATTAATAATCATACCAGTGGAGTCCTAGTATAATCCAGCCATATTAAGTTTCTTTATTATAAATATTTGCTGTACATGGAATTGTTTTAAAGAGTACCGTAAATATTACCCGTATATTAACCAAATACGTAATTAAGGGTTTAGCTAATGCACTGAGCTGCATTATCTTCTCTCTCCAGAGAATGGCAAGTTCCAAGGCCCATCGTCGAGCTGCGTGGATGAACCTGAGCTGGCTAACTGTCTGCTGATCGTCAACGCCCGTCTGTGTGGCCATAAGTACTACTCCAGCTTGTGCTGTGCCAGCTGTTACAAATACGCACTGGAAAAGGGCAAATCGGTCCAGCAGGGGTAGAGAAGCACACCAAAGCCGTCACTCAAGTCTGACACTTCAGTCAGCACATGGCATCCATTGATCTGACATCATTAATTTGCCGTTCCACTCTACTCTGTGTTATGAGGAACTGATCGACTCTGACCTCAAACCAGCAAGAGTGCAAAGAAAGCCGAGGTCCAATACGTACACGGCATGCAGACATGTAAAATGAAAGCATATTTACAGCTCATCCTCTAGTCATCCTACTTAATTTATACTGATTTACTGTATGTACTGTATCATTATTGTTTATGAAGTATTTTGGTTTGACACTGTATAAAAACACAAATGGCCAAATTAATATTTCATGTTCCCTCAGTCTTGCTGAAATTATTTAGGCATTTTAGGTTATACTTTGTACATTTGTAGCCATAGCACTTATAACACATACATTTTTGTGACGTTAAAACCTTGAACAAATAAAACAATATTTCTAACTATACAAATTATAACACCCATAATCGACGTTAAAATAAGGCATTGAAAATTCTGAAGAATTTCTTAAAATTCCATTAGTACGTTACCTGGTTTGGATAATTAATCATCCCGTTAAGAGTTACCTAGGTACAGCCAAATATGTTCCAAATTAAACACCAGGCTATGGGCCTACATCTGTTGTAATGGTTTATTTTTTTCTTCCTGAATAAAACCAGGTGAAACCTGAGGATTCCAATGTAAGAAGTGCACGTGGTTAGAACGATGCTTTTAAAAGGGAGTCAGTGATAAAGTTGTGGAAAGGCACCAATTTGTTAAAGGATACATGAAGATTTCAGTGGTTATATGTTTCCCTGTTAGAACTGTTCAGCACATGATCAAAAAGAGGAAAGTATAAAGTCTTGGGACGTACTTCCAAACTGGATGATCAAGCGACGTCTGATCAGGGAAGCTACCAAGAGGGCAAGAACAGAATTGAATGTCCTACAGTGAACAAGTCAGTGTTGACCTAAAACCTAAAAGTGTTAAGAAAATCTGTGGATGAACTTGAAAAGAGCAGCACAGTGCCAGTCCCTGCAACTCTGACTAATCACATTTCAGTCCCTGCTTTTTAGCTTTTCCCCGTTTTCCAGCCTTTTCAGAACCGTTTTATTACTTTTTTTTTTTTACTCATTGCCTGAATGCTGCAGGGGGAAAATTAGTAAGCAAAGTTCGAAAACTGATTTTGTGAATTCTGATTTAATCCTGTAAGAGAAAACAGTGACTACTTTAAAAAGCAATGCATATTTGGTCTTCACAGTAAATATTAAAGATTACATGTGTAGTCATGTAGGAAAATGTAACGATGCTTTTTTGATTCATTTGTTGCAATGTTTAAATGAGATGTCCTGCACTCATTTTCTTCCTTTTTAAAAATTTTTTTTTTGTTTCTAACAAAGACGCCAGATGGCAGTAGAATCACAGTAATAGTGACAATGCTAGAGACAGTAAAAACACAAATTAAGCAATATAATGGAATATCTATCTATCTATCTATCTATCTATCTATCTATCTATCTATCTATCTATCTATCTATCCATCTATAGTACTGGGCAAAAATCTTAGGTATTCTATATCTATAAGTTTGTATAATGCTTATACTTTAAGTGTTAGTGGTCACTAGTTATACAATTACTTACTGTAGGCTATCTGTTTCTCTCTATACTTTTCTGTTCTCTTTTATTCTGCGTGGTCAGGACCCCCACAGGACCAGCACAGATCAGCCACATCATTTTCCAGGGACACTGATGTGGTGGTGGTGGCATGTTTGTGTGTGTGTGTGTGTGTGTGTGTGTGTGTGTGTGTGTGTGTGTGTGTGTGTGTGTGTGTGTGTGTGTTGCACCTCATTGCCGTCGGAGTTTTAAACAAGCAGTGTCACTGCTGGACTGAAAATAATCCAAGAAAAAAAAACAAACTTTGGAACAACAGATACGCTGCTCTCTGACTTTACATCCACAAGGTGGAGCAATAAGGGAAATACCTAAAGTGGACAATGAGTGAAAAGTGTTTTTTGATCCACCCACTTAAACACAACACACTCTTATCACGCTTTTAAACCCACCACTCAAATATGACCTTGTATGAGTTGTGCTGGTCCTTTTGGGATCCTGACCATTAGAAAACAGAGTAAAGGGGACGAAACAAATAGGTATTGAAACGAATTGACTACAGTCTATAATTGTAACCACAAAGTGCAGTGACCACTAAAACGTAAATAAATAATAAACAGAATATAAATTGAAAAATACAGGATTTTAGCAATCAAAGAAACATCTCGGAGACCGTTTGGTTTTCAAGAGTTAAGACTGTACCAAATATACTACTAAGATTTCAACAGAAATCTTGACACTTGACAGTAATGCCACTAAGATGGTAGCTTTAGCATAATAACCATCCGAATTTGACAGAAATCTAATGGCAGCTAATAATGTTTGAATTTTTGCATCACATTTATGAGACTGGTGTGATGGTAAGTGATGGTGATTCAGGAAATCGCATCATTTGATCAATCGCACCACTGGTTCAGATCGTAATGGGAGATCATCCCGCCCCTTACTCATGTATCTACCCGTTTCAGTCTTGAGGCCAGTGTGTTGAAATAATGCAGAATAATGCATTGCCATTTTATCATCTACATTCTGACAACCAAATGGTTTTTCTCTACATGTAAGAAAACAAAGTAATTCGTGTTTCGTCGTTGTGAATTTATTTAGCTGAATTATTCATCCAGTCTTATTTCTCAGGTGTGAAGCTCATAGATGTCCAGCAGAAACCAAAGGATCTGGTTCTTTTGCCTGGATCATCACTGACAGTCTCCTGCTCCGTTACTGGTCTTAGCAATCCAGACATGTACTGGTACCGCTGGACTCCAGTTGAAGAATTCACACTGGTGTTTATGTCTTGAGGAACTAACTTGATGAACCCAGAATCTGAGGTCCGGTTTAAGTCTAAAAGACCTGAAGAGCTTACTATGGTTTTTGAGTCTGATGCAGTGAGTGAGGACGATTCTGCAGTGTGGTACTGTGCAGCCAGTCCCCACAGCACATGAGTCTAATTAGAGAGCTGTACAAAAACTGCAATAACATAATTAGGATCAGGCCTGCTCTCGAGTACAGTAGATACAGACACATCTGGGAGATAATATCACACTGACTGTGAAGAGCAAATAGGATCTATAGGGCCCGTTTGCTTTGGTGGCAGGATGTATGGGGGCTTAGAGAGGAGGTTCTGATTATTCATTCTTAATAACTTGATATTTAGTATTATACTCATGATACTATATATATTACAAGTACTGTATATTATAGTAGAGTATATTTAACATATGTTATTCGGTACACCTTGTTTCACTTAACATAAATTTAATTACTTTGTTCGTCCCCTTTACTTTGTTCTGAAATGGTCAGGGGGACTCCCCAGAACAGATCAGGTACTATTTGTGTGGTCCTGGTGTGAGTGGGTCAGACACAACAGTGCTGCTGGAGTTTTAAAACGTCTCAGTGTCATTTATGACTTGTGCATTTGTACATAATTAATACTTGTATGTGCTGGTAATGGTGTGGTGCAGTAATGGCAATATTCACTTTTTCAGGAAAAAGGAAGCTAGGTCATGGACTTGCTAATGCTAGTCGTCAACTAGTATAAGATACACTTGAAATAGGTGTAAGTAATGTGAACTTTTGAGTCCTTTTTTGTTTGGAACAGCTTAAATAGTACTGATGCTGATTAAACCTACTCTGTGATGAGGAGGGATACACAGTTTTGTACAGGAATACTAGCAATAGCGGTAATGTTGGGGACAATAATATTTAGGTCAAAAATATGCCAAAGTTGTATAGATAAGAAAAAATATTAAGTGGATTTTTATTTACTGTATTTAGCATACAAAGTCATATTATGATTTTGTAAAGAATTTATCACGTTGTATAATTTAATTGTAGCAGAGAATGGTTAAAGTGTGGGTTCGGGGACAAGGCCAAAGTAGCAAAGTATTAATGTGTAAAACATAGAAATTGGAAATCATAATGGTTAAGAACCTTCTCTGATGATCTTCTACATATCCAGATCACTTGGGCTCTGACATTTAACTTCCACACATTTTCATTGGACTTTTGAAAACTGACCCTGGTTTGAACTTCATTCTGTGATGTGAAACTTTAGCATTTCTTTAAATCGTTGTCTTGGGTTAAGATCCAGCAGTGGTCCAGTTCTATCCACAAGGTGGCAGGACTCTCACTAATATGTCAACATCCCTCCAACGTGCTAAGCATGTTTTTCACTTAGCAGTCAAGCTCCATAACTAAAAACTGCCTATTTCAGACTCAGCACAAAGCCCGTGGTAGTGGTGATGTTCGACACAATATGAGACGTTTGGCTTTGATTTTCTGTTTTGTGACAGCACAATGGCTTTTGATTACATGTAAGATAGGATTGTTAAGAAAAGAATCATTTACATTTCTGATATTCTGTCAGCTTTTAAATAATGTTCTTGTTTCCCTGTATGCAAACAGGCCAGCAAATACAGGTTCAGCAAGAACCAAAGGACCTGGTTCTTCCTCCTGGATCATCACTGAACATATCTTGCTCTATAACAAGTACTAGCAGTCTATACCTGTACTGGTATCGCTGGACTCCAGTAGAAGAGTTTAGACTGGTGTTTAACTCTGCAGCCCCAGGGTCAATGAATCCAGAATCTGAGGGTGGGTTTAGGTCTCACAGGCCTGAGCAGCGTAAGATGTTTTTGGAGTCTGGTGGAGTGGGTAAGGACGATTCTGCAGTGTGGTACTGTGCAGCCAGTCCCCACAGCACCCTGGTGTTAAGGCAGTGCTGTACAAAAACCACAAGCACAGCCATTAGAACGAGACCTGCTCTTAAATATAGTTATATACATGCCATTTTGGAAGAGCTTGTATCGAACGAAGAATGATTATTATCTATATTTTAAGTTAACTTTATTTACATGGTAAAGCGAGATGTTTTTTTCCGAAGTACTTGACATTTTATGAACTATGTGACTCATAATGGCTAAACATCTTGCCTACGTTTCTCAAAAGCACAATAGTTTAAGTAACGGAAGCACCCATGTGATCTTGCTTTGTTCAGAGTGAAGAACTTTCCAGTGTGGGTGAAGTTTCAGTATGAAAAAAAAAGATAATTTATCAAACAACATATACTATAACTCCTCTTAATCATAATGCATAGAAACATGATGTGAAAGAGACACAAACACATTTATTCTAAATACACTATTGAAATACAATAGAAAGATACAAATCAAATTTTTGCCAAAATCTTTAAAAAAAACCCTCCAAATTAAATAAACTTTTTTGGCGAAAGAACATTGTGTCAAAGCAGCTTTACAAACAGATATATCTATACAGCATTTGATTCCTAATAGGGGAACTGAATAATACTGTATCAAATATGGTTTGCTTTAGATGAAGAGCTTTATACACTCTTATACACTCTTTTATATTTTGTATATCAAAGCCAGCGTTTTGAAATGTTAAGATCCTTCTCTGTTCTTCGGATCGCCTTTCTTATTTTACGTCCATATGTTTTTCTTGCCTTTTTTAATGAATGAGATTGTAAATTTGTTTTTTTTTTAGATTGTTTCCTTTAGTAACGCTTCAACATTCATTTCTCTTCTCTTGGCACAAGGTGGCAGGATTCTCACTAAAATAATGACTCATTATGCAACACCCTCAGGTAAGTACAATATATTAATATTAATCATTTAATTCGGTTAATATATTAGCAATAATATTTTCATCCTGTTCCCCTATTAAAAAAGTGGTTTCTTGGCTTCCACCCGTCCACTAAAACATTCCTGATAAAGCTCCTTCAGACTGTAGAAGAGTAGGCTTGGTGTTCTGATGAAGCTGTCAGGTGCTGCTATTGTTCAAGTGTAAGTGGAGTTCACGCTAAATACTCATGAATCCCACACAACCTCTTAAAACGTCTGGTCATATCTGGCACCAAGACATTAACAGCAGCTCCTTAAAATCCTGTAACATATTCTTGGACCAAGAATCTTCAAATTAGGATTTGTCACTCTATAATACTCCTTTTCACTGAGTATTACAATCTTTATGAGGTTTAGCATATAGCGGTATTTTCTCCCTGTTCTATTTTCAAAAAGTGGGTGCTACCCTTCCAAAAAGACCATTCCTGGTCAAGATTGATTGGACTGTAGAAGGGTCAGCTTGGCATCCTAAGGAAGTTGCCAGGTGTTGCTATTGCTTTAGAAGTTGTAGTTTTCTGATTATTTTTCTAAAAATTATTTTCAACCTCCTATACAATTTCTAGGATTTTCTGGTTGCATTGTAACTCAAGAGATCGAGAAATAAATATATGGTTATTAAACTATTGCTACAACAATCTAACTGATGGCACTGTAAGAAATGTGTGCAATGTATGTTAAATAGGCTACTAGTGCATTGTTTAAAAAGGTCACTGGAATGTTCAGATGCTCCCGTCTTAACTAAACAAAGAGGAAACAAACCCCATTTTCATGTATTAATATGACATGCTATATATATATAATTTATGTAGATTTTCTTGGGGATGCTACTGATTGGTACTGGCAATACATGGGGGTCTGAAGTGTGGGGAAACCTTCTGCAGTGCCACCTAAGTCTGAGATGTAACGAACGTGTAATTGTTCAGGTGTGATGCAGACTGATCATCATAAAGCCCAGCCCAATAGCCAAAGAACTGCCTATTTTAGACTGGCTCAACATTAAACCTGTTTTAGTGTGTGCTGTTTGACACAATGACGCGTTTAAATTTGATTTTCTGTATTGCAACAGCAAAGTGGCTTTTGACTGCATGTAAGATAAAGTATTTCATGTAATGATATAAACAAGAGTTTCATTCCCGTTTCTAATTATCTTCACAATTCCCTATATGGAAGCAGGTCAACAGCTCCTACAGGTTCAGCAGGAACCAAAAGATCTACTTCTTTCTCCTGGATCATCTCTGATGTCCTCCTGCTCTATAACTGGTACTACTACCCCATATCTGTACTGGTACCGCTGGACTCCATCTGAAGAGTTTAAACTGGTGTTCACCTCTGTTGGTATTCATGCCATGAGCCCAGAATCTGAGGGTCGATTTAAATCTCGTCGAACTAAAGACCTTCAGATGTTTTTGGAGTCTGATGGAGTGGGTGAAGATGATTCAGCAGTGTGGTACTGTGCAGTCAGTACCCACAGCACACACGTCTGTTCGCTGCGCTGTACAAAAACCACAATCCTAAATAATTAGACCTGCTCTCAGTTGTAGATACATTGGACATTTTGGGAAAGAGTTACTGTGACAAACTTTATATCACTTTTGCAAGTTTTTATATCACAATCAAGCAATTCAAATGATGCTCTTCCTTTTCTCACTGCTTGCATTTGCTCTGGTTGTTTTATGACTCAAAAGCACTTGAGCTCACACATACACATACAGGTTTAGCACAGGCCAGTGACATATCACCAAGTTCTTGGGCTCCACCGCAGGAGGCAAGGTGGAGGCCCTGTGTGTGATACACAAAAAATATCGCTGACTTTACTAGCATTGTGGAAAAAACTCTTCACTGACTCATCCGTAGTGCTCAGTGTTCCTGCAGGTTACCAGAAACACTGCAGTAAAATTCCCAAAATGTTCCTTCCTCATTGCATTTTTTTCAAAACAAATTGGTTCATAGTGTTCGTCAGCTATTTTTTTGTTTGTCTTCCTTTAATCTGCTGGGTCTGGCCAAGCCATGCTTGTGTACAAAAGGGTAAAGGGTGCAGATTAGAAGGAGCTGGTCTGTTTTTGGAGGCCAACATTTAGGGTTTTAAATTTGTGTTATGTGCACAGCTACAGGAAGCTAGAGAATAGAAGCAGTAGTGGGGCGACATGAGGAAACGGGTAGAATTAAAAAACAGATGTGTTGGTGATTTCTGAACCAGTTCTAGGGGTCTGATTATGGCCGTTATTCGTTTAAAATATTTTCTTTTAAGGCTAACTGAAACTTGACCGAAGCATCTTAGTGTAGATCAGTGGTTCTAAAACTTTTTCAGAAGTGCCCCCTTTTATATTTCCATGTGTTTTCGAACCCTGACAACACGGACCCGTGTTTTCCACATTTCTTCTCCATTCAAAAGATTGGTGTTGGGTCAGCTGGTGTCTCTAAAGTATTCCAGTGTGAGTGAGCATGTGTGCATGTGCCGTGTTGGATTGACGTCCGGTCTAGCGTTGGGTTCCATGTTGCACCCTGTGCTTCTGGTTAGTCCCAACATGAAAATGAATGAATGAATTGGTATCTTAGATAAATATCCAACAGTGTTACAGCTCTATCCTCGTGACCTAACGTCGCAGGATTCTCTCTAAACAATCCAGAGTCCAAGGATGCAACGCACACAGGTATGTTTTGAGATGTTGTTTTCCATGTATAAAGTAGTTCCTGCCCCATTGCCAAGAAACAGCCTATTTCAGACTAGTTTGGTACTAAATCTGTGGTATAGCATGTGTGTTATTTGGCACAATATGACACATTTGCCTTTGAGTCGCAGTATTGTGGCAGCACAATGGCTTTTAACTGCATTTAAAATATTTAACTTACTTAAAGTTTCATTAATACTTCTAGACATTTTTAAAATAATGTTTATGTTTCTCTTTCTCTTTTTCTGTTTTACTACCTCATATCTGGACTGGTACCATACAGCTTTGGTACAAAACATACAACATACAAACATACTTACACAGACAAAACCATGCGTGTAAATGAGTGAACGCTGCTTGGGGGATCATCCAGCCGTCCCTCACATTTAAATGACAGCCTGTGCCCGGTATCCTCAGTGTTCTGGAGGATGGGGCGCACCGTCCACTTGGCCCTGACCAGGAAAAGCTTATATACAACAAATTTCCAACCCTATACAGTAAACAAACAGGACCATCTATCACAGTAAATTAGGCCGGGCTTTTTTGATTGCTTGTTGTCCCTACTTAAGAATCTACTGGGGAGGGGAAAAAAAAATCTTTATTTTTCAGCACTTTTCAATTTCTCGAGGACTGTGTGGAAGGAGGAAGAACTAAAAATCAATTTTTATTTTAAAATAAAATTAATTTAACCCACTCTATATGCTAGATTTTTCACAAAAGTGATTACATGTATTATGCAAAGTTTTTACATAATTTTATGGTTTCCCTGGAGATATGTTATACAATTGGAAAGGAAACGAGGGTGTAATCATACGTTTTCATTAAGCAACACCCAATGTAC
>JAYJMA010076152.1:0-10137 GCA_036873895.1 Parotocinclus cabessadecuia
GTGTCCTGTGTCTTTTGACTCATGCCCTATATAACCATCCACCTAAACAGATTTTAACGATTAAGTAGCTACAAATCATGCTAAGTCAAATTTTGTCTTTGTGGTTTGTTGGTCTAGGGGTTTCATTCTTATTTATATTTTACATTTAGCAGACGCCCTTATCCAGAGCAACTTACAACTTATACAGTCTTACAATCCAAGCAATGGTGGGTTAAGGGCCTTGCCTAAGGACCCAACTAAGGCAGCTTGGGAGAATTGGGATTTGAACTGTGGATCATCAGGTTCAGAGTCCAGTACCTTAACCGCAGTCCTGTGTGTGTGTGTGTGTGTGTGTGTACGTTGCTGGTGAGAAAGTAAGTATTACACATACATATACGCTCAGACAGTATACATAGACATATCATTTATATTATATAAGATTAGGTTAGCTTAAGGCTAGCTAGAAGTGAGTCTCTCCCACACATACAGTCACATACACACATACAGCTTGCCTTAATTTAATCCCTTTAAACCATGGAAGCAGCCACAGAGCGCATAATAGCTGCTGAGTGTACATTTTTTTGGACAAGATATCCTTGTCTATATCCATTTCGGATAATAATTTCACTTGCATAAGCATCTGTAACAAGACCACACTTTAAAAGAAAACCAATTCAGTTAATAATTCCTAATGTGTTTGTTCATATACATTATTTACATGCACTTAGAAGAACCTACTGTATAAGAACAATTCATCTCAACTGTAATGTGCAATTGTCACCACCTAGTAGAACAACTTTAGACCACAAATAGTTCAGCTAGGCATTTCTGTTGCCTTTATATCTGTTAATTAAAAGGAAATGACTTGTCTTTGCACAAACTGTAGCAACTACATTGATTAAATTAAAACTAAAACTACAAAGATATACTAGAGCTGCATGGGCAGTTAAGCTCAAAGTTGCAATTAATAGCTGGAACAAAAGCAGGTCAATATAGTACCCACAAAGCCCATATTTGCAGAAGATTGCTATCCAAGCTTATGACTACAATAGATCAAACACACCAGTATTGTCTAGAGATGTGGGATAAAGGAAGCTGAAGCTTTAAAAAATATTTTTCAAGCAACAGTAATTCATTTTCCATACTGACTTTATCCAAGTCTAAGCAATTAGGGTTAAAACAGGAGGAGACACCAGCAATGACAACAGCAGGGACAGGGTCTCCAGAGCTGCAGTGACACCAGTTTTCTAAACTAGCAGGTTATAGATAGTAGCTAAACAGTAAGATCTATTGGTCAACAATAGATAAATTAGCATTTAACACAAACCGAGCTAGTAAATATAACAGCAACTCAACCATTAACAGTCTATAAAACCCTATTAGCAGGTTTGCTAGCTTCACTTATTACAACTATGATTGCTTAGCAAATTAAAAACTAGGAAAGGCAAAGCTACAACTTCCATTTTGAGAAAACATACTTTCTTAAGCATGTAAACTACATGTGTTTTTGTGTTATAATCGAAACAATGCCCTACAAGTTGAACAATAATGGACAAAAAAAAACAAATTAATAACACTTACATTGCAAAACAAAAGAAGTTTATGCCTCACGATCCATTAGCGTAGCAGAAGTAGCACTAAAGTCCACACTGTTAACCAACCAAACCTTAAATCTCTAGGTTTGGCTCCTTAAATAAGTAACAGCTATTGGACCATACCATTTTACTCATTTTTAATTTCACAATGAAATGATCTACAATTAATTACGTTTCTGATTAAATACAGCATTACAAAATACACAAAAAAACATATTTACTGTAATTTACTTTTTTTTTACTTAATATCATTTTTTTCATTATCAAGTTTTATTTAAAAAAAAAAAGCCAGGCTAAACTATGACCCCCCCGTCATTCACATTGCAATGGACCATTCCATATTTTGGCGGGAACTGCAGACTATATATACCATGAGCCAGGCTTATTCAGGTCCTTTGACTCACCAAGAAGGCTGCTGGGTCCTATGCATACACTTTGTCTATAGAAATATAAGTTATCAATTTTTTTTTACTACATTTTTTTGACCACATAGGGTGTTTTTTGAGCCGGCACAAGTCACATTTGAAATGATGTTCTTGGATTTATTGCAAAGAAGCTTTTAAATGAAATTGCAGGTTTAAATTAGTATGAAGGTAATCCATGATTAACTACAGTCTGTAAATTGGGAACTGACAAGCGTTGTTAGCCTTAGTCTAAAAGCTTACTCTACCTGTCCATGCATGAAGCTTGCTATAATTACAAGGACTATCTGTTCTTAAAACACCATTGTAAAGTTGTGATGGGGACAGGATGCTTTTCATGTTAAACCCACTACGTTTAACCAAAGAATGCATGGAACAAAAGACAACTGGCAGTGTTTTTCCCCTCATGCCGTCAGTGAGAAAATATATTCACAGCTAAGCAATATGATAGGTTTTGTATGCTTATGAAATTTGTGCCATATTGGTCCAGCTGCATTTCTAACAAAAATGAGTATTTATCAAAGAAAAAGGTCCATTTAGTCTCTCATAGGCTGTGCTGGCTTTTATAAAAACGGAAAGCTAATTAAAAAGTCAGTCTTGCCCACTGTTGGAATATCTGCTTTAACAACCCGGTAGTGTTATGTTTAATATATACAGTGTTTCTCAAATGTACAATCAAAGCTTTAAAATTCAAGCATCCATTTGTATTCTCTTTGGAAAATTGCAGTAGTACGTTCAGTATTCTGTAGCTGTCCGAATGAGATTCGGCATGCAATGTAGTACATTATCAAATGTAGCAATAGTAATAATATTAAAAACTGATCATGTTCCCTTGCAATGAAATGAAGGTCACTTCTGAATGCAAACTGCAATATTATGTTTAATATATCCACCCTGTCATTGCCATCGTTTTCAATAAAACCTTTCATTGGCCCTGCGGTTCTAATAACAATGAGGCACATTCCTAAAAGCTTGTTTCATAAAGCAAGGTTATTGAAATGAGCTATACAGACAAGTACTAATGCAAATAATGCAACACTTAAAAACTGGACGTAATGCATGTCAGGCATGAAGGCCACTGCTAGGTTTGCAAGAAGATATTTTAGTTGAAACAGTACAGTACTACAGAAAGTACCAGGATGTGTCAAAGACTAATGGAGTTAATAAATAATAAAGATCAATATTATATAAAGCTATAAAAGTTTAACATGTACACTGTATGGATTTTTTCCCACCCATGCGCAAACTGGTGTGTTCTGGCTCTGCTATTAGTTTAGCTCGGTTTCATAGAATTAATACAGTGCTTTAACAAATATAGTCACCTCGCACTCTTGTTTAAAAAAAAGAGTTTAGAGCAAGAAAATAAGTGCAGAAGTCCTTGGAAATCTAATTGTTTAGGTGAGATGATTCACAGCAACATGGAATGCAGGTGGCTCCAAGCTGAGCAATGAGTCATGATCATGCCCAAATATCCAGTCTCCTGGAGTTAGGAAAGTAGGAACCACAGAAGATTATGGGTCTTCACCAGCATCACATCTGGCCATAGAAAAACCTGAACTATTTACAAATAGAGCTAATATGCCTCTAAAATGGATGATAATTAAACCATGATATACAGACAATGTAGAGTACTGTAGAGAACCAGGCTCAAATCAAGAAGCCATCCTAAATATAATTTCACCACTTTATCAAACACAGTGAAAACACAGTGAGTGCACAAACTGCGTATTTCAAACGTATTTCAAATTTGCAGCACCCTAGGGGGTTAAGTGTTGCTTCTTGCTGCTCCTGTTTTACTCACTGTATTCAGCACGCGTTTCAGGGTTTTGCTCACCTCTGAAACTTCTGCTCACTTTATAAATACAACAGGGCATACAACAGGGTCAGAGAGCACGGCTTGGTGGGTAATTACCCAAACTATAGATTGCAAGGTTGTTTTAATAAAGCAATAGGAAAGGGTAAGATCAATATTAAACAGTTATTAAAGCTAAAATGAAAAACAAATGTATTATCTATGGGACATTGAACAAACTGGAAGATAGTTCTGTAATATTGAAGTGGAAAATGGTGGGAATACAAACCAAATTAGGCAAGCAGAGATGAAGAAGAATGTGATTCGGGCATATATTTAAATAGTTTATTTGTTTTAAATGAGAAAATGTTGATTGTAATAATCAGGAAACTGTAAAAAAATGTCCTAAATATCACCATGGCAGATGGATCCCTTTCACAGCTGTGGATAAGATTGATTATACATGAAATATTTAGTTTGGGCACTCCTGATCAAATTCATTATTCGTTTTTCATCTTTTAAGCAGGGTTCTAATGTTTGTTAAATTGTTAAAGTAAAATTAGCTAACCCAACCTCTACAAGAAACAAACTTAAATGCGGAATATTTCTAAAAAGCTTAATGGTCATATGGATATTTATTTGCCAAATTAACACAGAAAGAAAATAGGTGACTGGAAATTTAGGCACCCTGCCAATCGGATCCAGGCAGCTAACTGACAAAAAACTACAATGACTCAATAGGTGCACAAATCTTACTATAGTTTAATCTCACTAGTTTAAGTGCTGCAGATAACAACAAATCAAGAACTGTTCTGTCTTTGTGTAAGCTGTGCAGAGAACTGTCTGGCCATCGAGGTATTGTCCTGCTTTTGAATTATATTCCTTACTTCCCTTTGAATATTATAAAACTGTAATCCAGTCTGTCCCATGGATATCACCATTATCGTTCATTTTTGCGACATTTTAATGCCTCTTATATTTTATATATATATATTTATATACACACACACACACACACACACACACACACACACATACATGCATATACAAAGTTGATGTAGGATGTATGTCCTGTTGTAATTATAAAGCAAGCAGAAATTTCCGAAAAAACTGAAAAATTTGTGCTGAAAAGTGACATGATCACAGTTTTGTGAGAAGCAAGCACATTTTACCCCCAGTGTGCTGTTTGAAACACTTTTTGTTTCTCTGCTCTCACTGTAGTTATGGCTCAGTTTTCATGGTTTTGTGCAGGTATTGTGCTTAACTTGCCAGATTTGTGCTCTGCCCTCTGCACTGTTGCATAAGATGGTCATCTCATTCCATTGTTCCCAGTTGATAATGATCTGTATAAGCTTTGTCAAAGTGTCCTGTAAATAGGATGCATGTATCCAGCAGGATGCTGCCCCCACATCGCCTGGCCTTCATCTTCCCAGGTTTTAAAGCTGTGGGCTGAGGAACTGGTGTTTCCAGCAGCTGGCTTTTAGTTCTGAATTATAATTTTATTACACATTCTGCTGGAAATCAAGCAGTTTTATGTGGAAGGGATAATATTTTAAATGGAGATTTTTCTTAATGAGGGTCCTGTTGAGTGAAAACAAAGCGTAGTGTGAGTATAGTTACTTTTTTCATATCTCATAAGTGAGTCTCTGAGGATGCAAGTGAAAAAAATAATCTATTCAGCAGGTGGTTCCAGAATTCCCAGCTCTTCGTCATTCTAGAACAGCAGGTTAGATACCAACTACTAATAAATGATTTTAGCTTGCACAAGATCAAAAGATTAATACCAGAGTGGCTCAGATTTATTTAACAGTAGCCAAACCTGAAAAAAAATGTACATTTGTGGTATTTAACACTAGCAAACACTAGCATTAGACAAAATGAGATATGAGATATAAACTACAGAGTAGTTTGCATTTCCTACCATGTCCTCATGTCTGCTGGTCCCTGGTGACTTTCTCAAAGCTTGGGCTTTCAAAAAAAGTTATTACACTTATGAAAATACATCATGGTATAGTTCATATACCCTGACTGATCATTTTATCAAGTACATAGATTTAACAGGTTTCATTTCAACTTGGAGGGTACTCGCTTCTCACACAATCCAACCTACACATTAGCACATTCAATGTCACTAGATGCATTATGCACTAATTTGCATATTTGCAACATCATCACATTGTTTAAATGTTGCCTAATATCTGATGGTATTGGTCCTTAACATGTTGTTTCTATTACTCTCTGTATCAGGATAAACCAAATAAATTGTGCATAACTTTAAACTAATAACAGTATATTGTTTAATGCACTGAAATTCACAATGTACTTAAACTATACTCATGAGCTATACTCATTCACATCTGTGATCTGTCATGTGGTATTTATGTCTTTGCTTATACGTAGTTTTGGCGACTGTCTTCTCTGTGAAGTATGGTTTGTACAATAGAAGTTGCTAGCTAGCTTGATCACTGTCTTAGATTATGCATGTAAAAGTTAAATAAGTCGTCTAATAGGTCCATAGTCTAAGTTTAAACAAAAATAAATATTAACAAAATGAACATATTTTAAAAGAATGACAATTCAAATCTAATGTTATGTTTAGAGAATAATATTTTGTAGAATATAATGAAGTGGAGAATATAAAATTAATGGATATATTGTAGTAAAAATGAATAGAATATTGACTAAATGTAAAAATATGCATATTAGCATTATTTAATCTGTCACTGTAGAATCTTGTCCTCAGCAGAAAAGTTGTACAACAACTTAGCTCAGTTAACCAAAAGCAGCTCTGTCTTCCTTGACAAAATGACCATCAAGACTGACGTACAATATTTGAGACAAAAAATTGGCACCTTTGTTGGTTCATTCATTCTTATTTGCTAATCTTACTCAGTGTCTTAGGAGAGCTGGTGTCTAGCCAGTGGTAGAGTGCACAAGACAGGGACAAACCCCAGACAGTGTGCCAATCCATCATAGGGCCACTTACACTTTATACACACATTTGCACACAGTGCAAATGAGCAAAAGAGCACTTTGCAAACAGTGCAGAGCTTGCTCAGGAATGGTCCGGAGAAAAATGGTGAGCACTACCCTGTTATGCCACCAGTGAAGCATCCTGAAGCATTCTTATCCAGGGCAGTGGGTTTGCTCAACTTTTTGCCCAAGAGCACTGATAAGAATAACGAATGGTATCAAAACATCCTTCAAGCCACTGAACTCCCCAGACCTCAAGCCAGTTGAGAACCTGCAGCCAGTCTTCACAAGAGGTTGGACAAACAAATCAACTCCAAACACTTATTAGGCAGGAATGGTTTTCAAAATTCTGTCCACAAGCTATTATCCAGCATGCCAAGGTGAATTGCAAAAGCTTTAAAGAATGGTCACTAAATATGAAAATAAATCTTTGCTTAAACGATGTATTTGTCAATAAGTCATATTGAATGCTTATTGTACTTCATTATACCTTATAAACAGTTGGCAAAATGTTTTTTTTTAAAATATAGGCACAATTTGAGGCAGAAAACATTGTGAAAACCATAATTTGTGTCTTCGGCCAATACTAGCATTTTCTGGAAAGGCTAAGCAGCTTTAATGTGTGTCTAGTTAACATAGTTTTGAGTAGAACATGCATTTACAATGAAAAACATACATTTACCCATACTAAGATGTTAGCTTGTAAATACTTGTTTATTCTCAGTGAATTAGTTTCCATTGTGACCTTTAAGATATTTCAAGCAATGACACAGGGTCATTAGAGATGACCTTCTTTTAAACATGGCATGTTGACTCTGAAGGACTTGATGCAGGTGCTGCTGAGGAAGGGCATCTCTAAAATGCTCTCCAAAGGATTAGCCTTGACACCAGCTAAATCCCATTGCATACATCACCAAGTGATATTGATGACACTGAAAAGGTAATGCATTAAATTAGCAAACTTTAAATATCTACCACACCGACATAATACAATGTTGGACATGCACTTTTTTAATGCACTTTGTTAATTATTTCATGCAAACTATCTGTTGGGTTGTACTAGTTAGTTTCAAGCAACATTTACCACAGTATTTTTTAAAAATTGACTTCAGCAGACTTCTTCCACATGTGTGTAAGGAAGGAGTTGTTGCCTTTATTTATCTGGAATACATGAACAGAATTTAGCAGACATTCTTATTCAGAGTGACTTACAATGGATAATCAACACAACAATTGTACCACATACTATACAATTCTTGCAGTTGTTGAGTAAGTGCCTTGCTCAATGGCCCAATTCTGGCAGCTTGGCAGTGCTGGGACATGAACTGGTGAGTAGTTCTGTACCTTAAACAATGCTCCAGCACAGCGCATCTGTTAGAAATTCCAAACTCTGCCAGTCTGCCATTTTTGAGTTTGAACAAGGCTCTTAAATCCCACCTTCTCAGCTCAACTATGAGTCACTTAGGATAAGGCAGTCTGCTAAATGCTGTAAAAGACACCAAAGCATGGTAAGTTAGACTTAATTTAAGTCACCACACATTTGTTCAATTGGTTTCTGGCCAGAATAGCAGCCACATGATAGCATGGCGATGCCACAGATTTAGTACCAAACAATCCCAGGAAAGTTTTCTCCCTGTTTTATGGCTACAGTAAATCCACCTTAAATCCTATGATGGGCCACCACAACTCTCCAGTAAAAAGCCATTACAGGTATGCACTGTTTATCGACTACGTTCTGGCAAGCAGAATGCTGACCAGGCTTTACCTTGGTCAGTCTTTTAATGTTACTGTAATGTAGTGCAAACCAGTTTATATGATTGTAGGTTATAGAGAGTATGCAGGTAGTGGGGACGAAATGTTGTACTACTTACAATAAAACAGGAACAGACTTGTGAAAGACTGTTACAGTTTGTTAGAAAGAAGTATCAGAAAGTCACAAAAACATGAACAACTTGCACAAAACTCTAAACCCGTCAACCAATACCAGTCTCTAGTCCAAACGTGAACTAACGAGCAAGTGAATACTCGAATGGTATGGTAGTGGTAAACAGACACACAAGACAGACTTCCTTCTTTTAAACCCACCGCCTCTCCTCATGGATTCGCAGAGTTGACTGGCTGTTGAGTTGACTGTACTGATTGGCTGTTTAGGGCCACAATGTCTGGTGGAAGACAGCCTTTTATTTCCTATTTAAGACTTTAAGCGTTGAAGCAAATTGATGTTCATCGGATGGTCGTTAAACATAGCAAGTATACTCTTTAATGCATTTGTCTTGTGTTGCTTCATCTTTTACCTATTTATTTATGACTAATGATTTATCATCTTTGTTGTTGTTGTCATTGCTCCCTTATTTTTTAAACACTGGCTTCATTTTCCTGTTGTCATGCAGATGTCTGTTTGGAATATGCAAACATGATCAGGTTTTCACGTTGATTTCTTCACTGACTAACACTTCATTTTGTCAGCACTGATATTACCCCTTCAGATAACAGTAATTGCACTGAGGGCTCCAGTTTTGAGAGTTACATCCATCATTGCATTTATTACACATGGATGAAAAACCACTCGGTAATATCGTTTGCGTTCTTTCTCTTCTTGCAGGATAGACCCAGAGGGAGTCTTTTCAGTGAAAACAGACCGTGTTCTGCTGAAAGAGGCAGAAGGGTCTGACCTTTACATGCCACACTGGAATTCATTTTAATATTTCATTTAAAACTAGCTATCAGAGTGACAGCCTTTCTGCCTGTAGTTACTGCTGTTGAAGACTGGGATTTTCAAAGCAGGATTCAAATTATATGAGCCCTCTGACTCATACTCACCACCAAGAGTATAATACTTTATACACGGTAATTGACTAAAGTGATGCTGTATGTCCTGAACTGCTAAAACAATCAATAGAGAAGAATGACCGTTAGGTTGACCAAGGACGTGCATTTTTTGTGTACAGTTCTACAAGCATGAATGGATTATAAGAACTGATGAGTGGTCAGAATTAGCTTCTATTCATTACTCACTTGTATTGTGAAGGTCCTGTGTTGCCATTCTCACTTAATGAGGTGCTTGCATCCCATGAGCATACTTTTAGCAGTGATCTGAATTGCAATTGCTAAGTTCAAAACATTGATTGGCTGATGGCATGACAATACGGAGGAAATAAGAAACTGATGCCCTACATGTCAACCCAAAAATATACATGGGGAAAATAATTTGACGGTAGAGGTTGTAATGAGTTGATGAAAATCAACTTAATGGTGGGAAGCTACCTTTTTTCAATATACTTTCATTACATTACATTACAAGCATTTAGCAGATGCTCTTATCCAGAGCGACTTACAATTAATACAGTCTTACATTTTTAAGCAATTGTGGGTTAAG
>JAYJMA010076163.1:0-10137 GCA_036873895.1 Parotocinclus cabessadecuia
AGCCAAAGAAGTTGTAAAAGCTAGCTCAAGCAACAGTGCAAAGCGGCCGCAAGGATTGCACAGCGTACTCGCGCACACAAACACACACACACACACACACACACACATTTATGTCATTTAGCAGATGGTCTTATTCAGAGCAATCCAAGCAATTGTGGGTTAAGGGCCTTGCTCAAGGCCCAAAGTGTGGTAGCTTGGCAGAGGTGGGATTTGAACCCTGGACCCTGGTTTCCATTTGCTTTCCCAGATCACAGACACAGGTTATATTTATAATGCATAGTGTAACTGCAATACCAGCTTTATCACTTAACATAAAAGGCTGATAAAATAAATGAACAATCAACATTACGGGTCTTGACCAGTGACCCGAAATCGGAAGCTTGGCCCAGACAGAGTCTGAACTCAAAAGCTTCTAAATATTTTGACATTTTTATCTTGTGGTCATATACATCTGCTTCTTGAAAGTAAATAAAATAAAGACACCTACAATTTTATTTTAAAAAGGAGCCAAAATATTTGTTTTAGGTCACTGAATTAGTTACATTAGTAAATGTACTGGAAGGTTGATGGTTCGAATGCCACCTTTGCCAAGCTGCTGTTGTTGGATCTATTAAAGTCATTTACCTACAACTGCTTAGACTATAAGATCATATTTGACAGTGGAAAGTCCCTGAAATTCTAGAAAGAAACTTGTTTTGTGTAAATGTGTGTGTGTGTGTGTCCACATGTAACGCTTAACTTTGGAAAGCCATTCTTATCTGTGCTTGAGTTATTAGAAATAGAGGCCTTCGTTGAACATAGGTAAGATTTAAATAAGATTTAAGTACTACAGGGTAAATAGGATGTAGCCAAAAAGATTTTACCCCGGGGTTGCTGGGGTAGAAGATGTGATGCTATGAAACATGCATTTCAATACAAGTATAAAAGCATGAGACTGATTTGGTCTAGGTGTTTGTCTCAATGACGTTCTGTATGTAATGTACAAGGTGAGCCCGAAATCACCCCCTATAGTTTGTGGTGATGTAGAAACTGGGAATGAATGACTAATGGTTATAAACCAGTCTTCCACAACACTCAGAAATCAAATTAAAATGCACAGATAGAGTGAAACTTTACAGCTGTGCAAGTCAAGGTCTGAGAAATGTTCAAGGTTTTGTCAAGACATGTTGAGTGCGCAGAAATGGGCAGGTGTGAAAAATGGCATGGCTCATGAGCTACTCCTGTTACTCCTGTTTTGAGCACCAACCAACATGGGTTATGATAAGTCAAACACCAAACGGCATCACCAGTAGCGGTGTTGGCCACTCAAGGTTCGTTGACGACAATGGAGGTTATCCTTTCTGGGCTGAATCGACATTAATCGACATTTTTTCACGCTGATTACGAGTCTTAGTCGCACTCTAAGCAGACTGCGATCAATGATAACCCTGATTTGAAATCCAATTGAATTGCTTGCTATTTGATGTATCTGAATTCGCGTTTTATCCCATGATGAAATATCCCCTCGTTTTTGAGAGGAGTGCATTTAATTATCATTTCCCAAAAATGCATTCAGCACATGTTTCTAATAGGATTAGACAACTGCTAAATAGGTATTTAAATATTAAGATTTTTCTATTGGTCAATATTGCTGTGAGAATTCTGGTGTGGACCAGTATGAACAAGAAGTAATCAAGTGCCAGCCAGAGACACAGCTCTCATTGTTTATTCACTTTATTGTATATATTTTTAATTGATACGCCAATGGTTGCGGCAGCTCTGAATATAATTAATGTCTAAAACTAATTTCTTCAGACGCAGGTTGAACAATAATAAAGCCTTCATTCAGAATGCCTCAACCTGTCCAACGTTTCCACGGTTCGTTACACTGCTTGAGACCGCATGGAAAGTGTGCCGTGTGGATTTACGCCAAAGCACACAGAAGCAGTGTATATACTTGACTGGGATAAACGCCGATGAAGTCATTATCCAGACTGTGACATGCCTGCCTCGGTCACAGTCCTGAATCGGAGTATCATTACGCTGCTTGGTAAGCTCAGTTCTGACGGATTGCGTGACTTTATTTGTTTAGCGTCTTCAGGTTTACACCCATTAATTTAAAGCTGTCCGGCTGCCTGTTTGTTCAGCGGCTGTAAATTGTCCTCCAATTACTACAATATGCTCCAAATCCCCAAGAGGAAATCTTTATCCCTGGCAAAGTGAACGTAATCCACCAATAATTGAGATAAGACTTTTGAAGAGCGCACTGTAACGCGGAGGAGCTCCATGAGCTGACGCCATACCTATGGACTTGGACATGGTCCACCTACACATATGTGCACTTGCTATTGCTATCTAACTCCTGTTCTTGTGGCACCTCTATTCGTGTAATGAAGCTGAACGAGTAGCTGTTCAGTATTCGCAGCTTTCTTTGCAGGAGTGAAGGAAAAGTGAAGCTTTTCCACTCATCCTCTAAGTTTCACTCCATATTCAGTAACCGTTCCTTCCCATACACAGAAACCACAATCCAGTGCAAAAAGAAAAAACGTCCAAGAGATACGAGATACAAAAGGAAGGGCTTGCCAGTATTCCCAACACTCACTAACTTGTAATATATAAACTATTAAAGGAGTCTAACCATAGCCATGTTCCCGTATTTGGGCTCAGGCATAGAGGAAGCAGGCACACGGGTTGAAAACATTTCGCAGCAAATTATTGAGGAAAGGAAAAATTCAAGTTGTATTAAATATAAACTGCTTCATAGACAAGACAATGGCTTTTTAGAGGTTAATTACCCTGCTAAAAACAAGAAAGACCGGCATACTTTTCGTTTACATCCATGTTTCCTAACAAGTAAAAGCTGTCTTGTTGTGCTGGGTGACATAAAACCCGTACTTAATTTAGGACCTATAAATTCATCCAAGCATTATATTTATCAAGCCAGAATTAATTCAGTTATAATATACGGCTAATTTGTAAAAACATTTCATTAGTTATGAAGCAGGCATAAGAATGATCTGATATTCATGCCGGATTACGGCAGGACAGGAAGGGGCCAATGTTTAGTGTTTTTAAATTCATATAGCTAGAATTCATTGGCTAAAGACATGGCTACACTTACTAACTGCAACAGAACAGAGATCCATTTCATATTTCGTATCCAGCTGCCAAGTCATAAATAAGTAGCATCTATTTTGCAAGGCGAAACCACCAGCGAGATTGGAATCTATTGAGAAATGAAATATTTTATTTTGAAATATTTTTGAAATATTGCATAGTCACAGAGCAGTTTTTCTTATACGTGATCCCCTGGCCACCTTAGGAAGCACCTACAATTTCATTTGATGTTTAAAACCTACATGAACATCATCATAAGAACAGATGGTTTTATTGTTTTGCCTGATATGATACATATGATTTAATTCAATGGCAAGGAAATTTCAAAGCTGTGCATTCCCAACTTGGTAACGTTTATTTTATAAATATGCGAGAGATTTATGCTAACTCAGGCTATGCTGAAGTAGGTATTCTTGGCTAGAAGGTACAGTTTACTGAACTCCATTTACCAAATTCCTTCCGATGTGTTTTTTTCCACTCATTTTCCTACTTGCATGGATTTTCTCTTACTTGCTTTACAAGAAACGGGGGGAAGGTTCTCCATGAATGAACCTGATTGTAGCGGACTAACAAATCAACAGCACCCTACCTCCCTTGCTCTCTTCCTCTGCCTGGCTCTAATGTGTAAACAAGTCATCAATGGCTGAAGCACAATTGTGGCACTCGTTGGAACAAATGAAAGTTTAAGCTTAGGAACAGAGAGGCAGATGAAGCAGAAAACAGGACCTGTGGCTCACATTGCTAATAGCACTTGTATTTCATTTGATGGCAAACAGCAAATTTTCTCTCTGTTTTTTAGCTACTAAAATATAGAACGTGGGACTCAGATGCAGAATAAACATGTAAGATCATGAAGACAATTTGGATAAGCAGAAGGTCCTGGATCATCACGAAGGTGTCCATAGTGAAAAAGGTCCATTGTTTTGAAATGTAGCCATTTAAACTTGCACTATTACATTATTATTTGCAATTGTTACTATAAGGATAAATGACTAAAGACTTGAGGCCTTTCTCAACAGCCCAAAAGTGGCAGCTTTGTGAAGATGGAATTTGAACTCGCAACCTTCTGAATAGTAGCCTAGACCACTGAGCTACTGCTGTCCCAGATTTTCTTTTTTTTTTCACCCAATGAGCACGTTTAAAATGACCCAGTTTTGTATTTTTCCAGACCAGAGGTTGTTTGGACTGAGTTCTGGTGTTTGCTCCAGCGTAAAAAGTGGTGGTCTGGTTTTCACTTTACGTGTAAGCGATATACTCCCAGGGCTGCTTGTCAAACAGGTTGATTGCTTGAACTTGTCACATTATCTACACTTACTTTCACAAATGCAGCAAAAAAAATCTATGCTGTGGGATACTGATGAAACAAAACCCTTTCTCAATATGAGGGAGTGACTACAACACAAAAGGTAAACTTATAAGACAGCAGATTCGTTTAAAAGTATTTATTCAAAGGGTTAAGATAGTGAAGCTAGGAACATCTTCCTAGGAAGCATTTTACCACTCAAGTGACATAATATATCTTGCACATCCTGAAACCAGAGGTGGTAACCATGAAATATTTAAATAAAATCATTTTATTTAATGTGTTTATATATAATAATAATAATAATAATAATAATATATAATTTAATTGTGTTTTTTACAGGCAGTCACTGTTTAACGGCCATTCAATTAACATCTGCTTTAACAGCCAAGGTCTTAACAATTCGAACAAATTATAAACAGAAATAAAATCAGTCGAACAGTGTGGCCATAAACAGCTGCTCAAATGAAAGAGGTTTGGCATGAGTGCTTTTTATGTCATACTTTGTCATGCTGTATTTTTATGAATTCTTTCACAAGTAGGAACTGTGTTGCGTTCTCTGTTTCACACAGGTCAAATAAAAAAAGACTACTCTCTTTAACGGTTTAAAGTGTTTAAAAGCTAACACTTCACTGTCTGGTCTTGAAATTTGTGTTTATTTAAGTGGACTAATCTTTCTTGGTTGTGTGCGTTCGACGAGCTATGTGTATTTATGTTTATATGTGCATTATGTTTTAATCCTACAGAGAGTAGGACTGTTCATGTGTGCTTGTTCTGTACATTTCCATGTATTTTGAACAGTTCAGCAGTAGATCTGATGACTGTGGAGTATAAAAGAAAAGTATATCCAGCAGTAACTGAATAACCATGGGGTTGTGTTTTCCTGGAGCTAGGGACAGGTATAACACCTTAGGTTTCTGATGTTGTGTATAAAGTAGTGTTTCACTTCCAGCAGTATTTCTCACGGATTTGCATATCATTTGCAGACAGACTTCTTATATAAATACCCTTTACATTTACAGTACAGTACCATTAAAGGCTGTGTGACTGTGGTAATGTGTAGTTAGCGTCCGATCAACGACCGGTTTCGCAGGACATAATGTGGTCATTAAACGTGTGGGGCCCAAATTGTTTTGGATAAAAAATTGATCTCCATCTCCACATACAAATATTGCATGTTTTCATTTAAATGTTTTATTGTATAATGTTAATTACGTTTATTACCCAAGTCTGGTTCTGGTTCCTCTCAAGGTTTCTTACTTTCATTCTCAGGGAGTTTTTCCTTTCCACTGTCGCCATTTGGCTTGCTCATTAGGGACAAAAGAATCCAGTTTGTGACAGTGTTTATGTATCAATGTAAAGCTGCTTTGTGACAATGTCTATTGTAAATACCGCTATAAAAATAAAACTGAATTGAATTGAACTGTATGTAGAACATAGAGCCACCAAACATTGGGGATGAGTCCTTAAAAAGATTGGTAAATGACATGAGAAATACAAATCTCTATAGGAACTACAACACATCACACAAAATCACAATATGATTCGACAAAAAAATGTTTGAATCCTCACTGTGTGACATGAAGATAAGTGTCGTAATTAGAAGCACATTCAACATTTACCTGTCGTAAATTTCAGCAACTGTAAGTGAAATTAGTGGCTTTTTGCTGCTTTTTTTTTTCTTTTCTACCGATGAAAATGGATGGTTAGCTGCTGCTGTGGGTAAGAAAGGCGGCATCGTCTCTAAAAAGGTGGCTAATACGTGACACGTGCAAACCATGGGGCGATGCCAACCAAAAAAGCAAGACATAAGCGCAAATGACAGGGACAAAACAATAATGTCTGCCTGCTTTCTGCATGACACCAAGCTGAGTTACATGTGCATGTGTGTCTAAGACTGCACTCCCATGATCTAACATATCAACAGCTCATGCCTCTGTTGGTAGAAAAACAGGTTATTTGTTTTCAAAACCTCAAAATGCCAAAACTGTTGGCTGTTTCTGTAGTCTGTATAAGCCTAGTGGTAGCAGAACAGACAAGCAAAGCATACATACTAATATCAAGAGAAAAGTTCATAACCGGCCTGCGACTGATGCCTGCCTGTTTGCTGTGTGACGGTAAGCTAAGCTGCGCCGTATTAAAGCGTATCAAGCGTTTACACGTGCGAGGGCACTCACTTGTGCAGGCGACGAAGGGAAGATCAGAAGGTGCTCGGTAGTAGCCGTCCTCGCATTCACACCTCCAGGACCCCTCTCTGTCGTTATAACTATGGGCAGGACAGCGAGAGCACTGAAGATCCTGAGACGACGACTTGTAGAACCCACGACCACAGGCTGAGAGAGAGGCGGACAAAGAGAAAAAGTGAGAGTTAAAGCCATTTTCACAGTTGAGTTCATATGAATCAGAGGGCAGGGTAGAACAGATTTAAGTTTGTGTTCACATCTTACAACAGCTGGTGCTTGAATCAAACCGAGCCTCGGGCATCATGCGCACACGAGGGGGAAAAAAAGGTCTCCAAAGGCAAAAGCAGGAAGGAGAGTAGACTTTGCTCGGGACTGATCATATTGATCCCTTTGGTTTATTTTTAAATGCCATACCTTCATTTGAGTGAGAGCAGGAATTGTCCTTCATACAGAGTAAAAACAAAGCCAAGGTTAGAAATGAAAATTAGCAACTTTTATATAGGTTATTTCAATGTTTTACCTTCGGTGAGAAGAAGAAAAAGAGATCGCAAATGAAGCTCAAATTAGAGCCGGACAGACCAAGGCCTGGAAAGAAAAGAATCCTCCTCCTCCTGACTGCAAGTCATTTGCACAACCAATTTAATCCATCACTCTAAATGGACAGGGTCTCCAATAAAGTGGCATAATTATGTGAGAATTATAGACACTATAAATGATAAAACACAGGACACACGTACAGACCAGTTCATTATTAACATCCCATTCATTTAAAAAACGAAGGCAAGTACACAACAGTGGAAAATTATACCCAACCAGAACCTACACTACAAAGTACGAATAGATCATCATAGTACCACTAAATGTAACTTTAATGCTGATGCCATTAAGTAGGGGGAAAATATTAAACTATCATAACATTAAAACCACTGACAGACTGAACAGAACAACACAGACAGTGTTATTCACAGTGCACGGTTATGCTCCAGGCTGAAAGCTGGCACTTATATGGATGGTACTTTGCTAGGTATCGTTTCAATTCAAATTTATTTATATAGCGCTTTTTACAACGGTGCACTGTCTCAAAGCACGAGTCTTTACAATCTTATATAATCTTAAAAGGCCAATCCCAAATTGAAAGGAAGAAACCTTGGGAGGACCAAGACTCAAAAGGGGACCCGACCTCCATGTTATCACCTACCTAATCATGCCCATTCATTGTAAAAGTATCCCCTAATGGCAGAGCTCTCGTTAAGCAAAACAAACTGTCCTGCAACACTGCAAATAATAATCGTGAATGGTTTGAGGAAGGTGTCCTCAATCCAGGTTCTGTCATCACTAATCTGCTATAATGAACAGCAATCAGGAATACAGCCAAAACAGATGGTGTTCCAATGGTTCCTTACCTCTCCCAACACCTTTACCTTTCACTTTATTCCATGATTTATTATGAAACAATGGCTGTTTATTTTATATTGTAGCGTACAAAGCTAGGCGAACACACTGTAAGTACTGAATGTGAGCAGGCACATGGTGCTGTGTTTGATAAACGAAATCCCACTCATTGGGATGGTAAAGCCTTGCCTAATCCTTAATATAATAGATACATCGTGCGTGAGTCACCTGTGGCTCTTTATATCGTTGACATTAGTAAAACATAGTCAAGGTTTTACACAAAAGTACATTTTCTATTAGAAAACAATGAACGACGCCTCTGCTGCTATCCAAACATTAACTACTTATTTACTACAATGAGTTGCATAGTTATATACGACTATATATTTGACTATTTTAGAAAATGAATTAGTTGGAATATATTAGATATGTTATTTTAGAATACACAAATAACATTATAACGTTATTAACATTTTGAATTTCATATCTAAAAATGATTGGACACCATTTAGAATTGGCCGCGCCTTCGATGAAACAATTCACTAGAAATGTTGCAGAGTACGTAAATGTTCAGTGAGAGGAGTGTCTGAACTATATAAGGGAAGCTGTGAGAGACTTGACTGTGGGCAGGGTGAGCGTAACACATACGATGTAGTGCCTGTAATCTAAACCATATATATATATATATATAAAGGAATAGAAGAGGATGTGTTAAATGTGGAAAGAAGAAGCTCAAGGACAGTGGAGGAAAAACAGAATTTTAAAGTAGCTACTGGTTGCTAATTAGATAGTAAAAGTCACATGTTCCATGAAATAAGTATGTTGAGTTTATTATGTAATGTAATGTAACAAAGGGACTTCATACCAAACAGGTTAAGAGAAGTCATGGCACTGCTGTGGAAGAGGTTTGCTAGTCTAGTGACACTATAACGGAACTATTTCACACACACACACACACACACACACACACACACACCAAAACGTACACCTACAATTGCTATTAAAACTAAGATGCATATGTCACCCCTGCAATTGATATTTGTTCTATACATGCAATACTTTTCATTTTTAAATCATTATTAAACCTGACACTTTTTATGTTTAATAAAAGATTTGCATTTTATTCTCTTTTCAACAGTTTCAGGATGAAAAAGCAGAGCCCAGGCCCCCTCGCTGGTTAACTATTTTGAACAGCTTAGCCTTCAGAACTGGGGATTCTTATGAGCAAAGCATACGCATTTCAGCTACATGAAAGTACTGGCACTGCCTATTTAGCTCAGAACCACAGTCTGGCGTGGTCAAGCTGAATAAGGCCGTTCTGCGACCGTGTTTTGTCTGGTATTTGAAACCAGGATTGCTGCCTAGAAGGGGCTGGAAGCAGGAAGTACAGTATGTTGATTAGCCATTTGAGTCTTTTGACAATTGAACCCAATAATCTAATAATAGGCTGGTTATACAGTACGAGTTCATAATAATTCACTAAAAGAGAGATAAATGCATTCAGTAATAATCGTGTATTACATGACAAAACATCTGCTAATTTGTCCTTATAATAAGACTAGGATTTATTAGCATGCAATTATGGTTGAGCAGATGGTTGAAATCAAATGAAAATTTAGCAAGGACCTGCTGAGTGGATCTGGACAAGAGTGTAATTTAATTAAAACGATTGTTGTTCATTAAACTATTTTATTCTTGTAACATATAAGGAACAACAATCGAGCCTGTATGTTCTCCATGCTATAATTGATATCTGGGATAGCTATGCATGTTTGTTAAAAAAATCCATGCTTTTGATTATAATGTATATAAATATGTAGTAACGTAATGTCTACGATTGGATGGGCACCCTGTCTAGGGTTGTCCCTGCCTGTCGCCGATTAGACACAGGCTCTCCTATGTCCCTGAGTAGGATAAGAAGATAAGACAATGAATGTGAAACAAGACTTAAACCTTCACTGTCTCGGTAGGGAGAACTCACCCAAATATACCTCCCTCTAATGACTCATTATATAATGACTTTTGTTTTATAATTTGAATTATTATTAATTGTTTTTTTTCTACTACTAATTTAAATTTTATTAACAATTTGTTATTTATTTTAAACTAATTTTCCTATAATTTAATATACATTTAGTATTTGTCTAATTAACATCTAGGCCG
>JAYJMA010076184.1:0-10137 GCA_036873895.1 Parotocinclus cabessadecuia
ACCACTTCAGGGGCCAGGGTTTGCATTCAGCCTGTGCCTTACAGGAGGATTGAACATAACATTCAGACAATATTAATTGTATCTAAGGTTAAACAGGGTACCAGTGCTGCAAGAGTGACCCTTGCCAGCCCTGCAACAGGCTTATGTCCTGTCCTTTGCCCACAGAGCCAAAGCTTCATCTCTAATATTCAGAAACATTAGCATCATTTATTTAATTTATTTGTTTGTTTGATTTTTGCAATTCACTTGAATTATCTTATATTAAACCCAATTCAAAGTATATCCATAATGATATTAGTTTGACAGAACGTATGCAGTAGGGTGAAGAAACGATTTTACAGTAATATATTTTTTTATCCACAATCCTGGAGCCCATCTATTTCAAATGCATTACATTACATATAAGTCATGTTCAGTATTTGAAATAATTCAGCCTGTCAGTTAGCTGACATCTACAACAGCAACAACACCTATGGCATTCAATAAATCAAATCAGTTTTTAATTGCAGTCAGAAGGGGAAATACATCCAAGCCATACCGTTTACCCTGGCTGGCCTACTGAAACAGCACAGACCAGGAACTAAAAGAGGAAGGTGTGTTTGTGTGGCGGTTGGTGACGGTTGGGGTATTCTCTCTCTTGTTCAGAATAAATCCATACATAACACAGTCTTAGAAAAAGAGCCTAGCATCTAGGCCTGCAGAGTCACTTCAAAGACCAGGGAAAAAAATTTGGAGTATCCCAATCCAAGGTATCTGCATTAACTTGCAAAACTGGTAGTCAAGCTGGTTTTCACAATGTGCTGATTCCTGCTAGTTCAAATGCACTGCCAAAAGCAGCCATTGTTGCTGGGATGTCGTTAGTAAACAAATGATGTGAAAAGAAAGAAAGCAGGCATGGTGTTGTCTGTGGATTGCCTGCCAGAAAATACACCTGCTCTAGGTAGGGTCTATATAACGTTGCCTTGTGGTGTTCTAGTTACAAATAGTAGCACAGCAACAATACTGACACCAAAGATCGGGGCAGATTTTACGTCAGCTTAAAAGATGTGTGCTAGATGTTATGAACAAATCTGACCAGTATTGTCATAACCTGGTACTGAATTCTGAAGTGAAGTGAAGATGAAGCCTAGATAAGGTATCATTTAACCTGTCGTTCCGTGATATGTTAGAAAATGTGTCACTAATAATTAAATAATTTAAATACACCAGCAAAAGGGAAAAGTGAATAATGATTCATTGGCATGGTTCAATGTTATGCCTGCTGAGGTTCACACTAATGAGTGGAATTCATTCATTGTTTTTACGACAGTCTTCTACTTAGTGTAGTAGTATAGTGAAACTGTAGATCACTCTCTGATCTAATGCAGCCAAGTAAAGCCACCTGAAGGACTCTGACACCTCTTGTCCATTGTTTCTAAAGGACACTTTTATCAAGCAGTGTCGTACACAGAAGTGGATTCTCAAATAATACAAATAAGTCATTTCCCTTTTCATGAGTCACCCATTACCTTTTAAGGTTCTCAGGATTAAAATATTCACATTTGCTTTAGCCCTTTTAAAGGACTTCTGGATCTGGAAATGGCTAAAGTGTTTGGAATGACTGCCTACACAGAATAGTAAAATGAGAAAAGAGGAGAGAAAGAGGGGAAGGAACTAAGAGCAGGAGCCACAGAGCTTTAAATGTATTTCAAAGGTTTAACAGCAGTCCAGCAGATACATTTTTGCTGAAATATGAGATCCCCTTCATTCAGTTAAGATCAGTTTAAACATAGACTAATGTAATCAACTAGAGGTAAACTATGTTTAATGAGTAAAAGACTAAGACACAAAAAGACAGAATAATTAGAAAATGGAGAAGCAAAGAGATTCACTTGCACGTGGTTACACATTTTGGTAGAATAGGGTAAAACAGCAAACGCTGATGCTTGATGACATTTAAATTGCAATGTTAGGTTTGATGAGGTTTTACAAAACAATAAAAAAATCAGTGCCATTTAATGGAAACTGACTGGGACCTAATGGGCAATGAATTGTCGAATCATGACATTTAATTGTACATTGCAAAACTATATAAAATTGTAAATTGCTTAGAATAAGAGCATCTACTAAATTACTAAACTGAAAAAAATGTAAGATGGGATTGGTGAAAGGCAACAAAGTACCTCAAAGCTCCAGAGATTCCTAGTTCAGTTCCTGATCTTGACTCTACCTGTATGGAGCTTGCATGTTTTCATCGTGTCTTTGTGGGAATGTGGACTTCCACATTGCAAAGAGAACATTAAGTTTGTAGTGTAGTGTTTGTATGCACTTGCTTTGCATGTTCCCTGGAATAGATTGACCCTTGTTTGGCTGAATGAATTTTTAAATAATGCATGTATGAGCTATAGGGAGGGGAATACTAAAAAACTAGTAGGGAAGTTATAATGCTACATTATGGGTGGAACTATATACTATTTGTAACCGCTTTAGAGTTACTCCATAACACATGAAATGTAATTTCTTCTTTATCTAATAATAGAATGTCATTATTAAAGACAATAATGTTCTTCCTTTTTTATGACACACTTTAGAGAAAGTAACATTTACTATTACTACTACTACTACTACTACTAATATTAATAATAATGATGGTTAGCACTGCCACTCCATAGCTCAGAGATCCCCGATTTGATTCCGACCCTGGGGCTCCACCTGTGTGGAGTTTTTTTTCCTTCATGTGCTTGTATGTGTTTACTCCGGTTTCCACCCACATTCCATAGACATACATGTTAGGTTAATTGGTGTTTTCAAACTGCCCTTAGTGTATGAATGTGTGTATGAGTGTGTGAGTGTATGTGCCCTACGATAGATTGGCACTATGGCTGTTTCTGCCTTGCACCCTGTGCTGCCGGCTAGACACCAGCTCTCCTGTGACCCTGACTAGGATAAGTGGATAAGACAATGAATGAATGAGGGAATGAAGGAATGAATAACTGAGAGAGCACTCAGTTGTGTCACTCATATTTGTTCACTGTTTTTCCTAGTGGACACAAAGACTTTATCAAGTTCTACATGTTTCTGCAAATCTTTTTCTCATATCCTTGGATTCGTTAATCCTCCCTTTTGTCGTGTGAGGTTTTATTTTGAGAGCAGCTCTACTGAATTCTCTGCTAAATTTAGTTTAACAGTAGCAGGGTTGATATAAACATAACTTTGTTGCCTTTCACTCATCCCATCTTACTTTTTTTCAGTTTAGTAATTTAGTAGATGCTCTTATCCTAAGCAATTTACAATTTTATATAGTTTTACAATGTACAATCCAACAAAATGTGGACCTTGCTCAAGGCCCATCAGTGGTAGGTTGGCAATGCTGGCAATGATTTGTTTCTCACTAACTGCAACAACTGACGTTTGGACATTTTTTAGCCTCAAGGTTCTGCTTGAACAGTTTTGAAAAAGCATTGTTCTAAAAGCAAAATATAATATTTAGTTCTGTATCAAATTCAAACACAAAATATAGACACCATATCAGTAGCACATAGAAAAGCAGAAGAATGGCAGATGACTCTCAGCCACGCACAAGTACTCTTTGTGAGGCTTTAGTCAAGACCACGTGGCCTTCTTTGACTTGAAATGTGATGCTGTGGGTAGCGTGAAGGTCCGCTCTGCAGTATGTGTGCCTGTGTGTATACTGACCATTCCCTGTTCTGCACATACCATAGAGTGCGACTCTGGTCAAACATTGAAATGACTGAGCCACCTGCTGGAGTTAAGCTGGGCGGAGGCCATTTAGTCTTAACTAAATAATCAAATATTCTTAAATACACCATATGACTACAGGTCTTCACTAAGTCATCAAGGGTAAAAGTTAAAAAGAGGTGTATATGCATGAACTAGTAATAAGTAATATAATAAAGTAATATAATAAGTAATAATATGTAATATGTCACCCCAAACCACAAACTGCTCATTATGCTGTCACTGAGCAACTAGCGTGGGTAGAACATGGAAAGTTGGAAAAAAGAGAAAAAATGTAAATGTAAAAAATCAGGGTCAATAAAAGTGCAAACATAAACAATTTCTGTGTCTGTCACCATGAGGAAACAGAGGTTCATGAGGTAGGCCTTAACATTTATTTGTGAAGGAAAAACCCAAATTGACACTTATTTTGTGGAAGAAGAGAAATCAGCATTTATATGTAGCAATCTCAATGTTTCCTTGTTTGTTTTTCTTCAAATGTCCTTGCCGATCCAAATCAAGGTCACATGACAATAGATTGTACAAAGCATTTGGGAAAGCTAGTCATCCTCTGCCTTGTCTGTTAATGAGAAAAAAATGTGTACTCGGACTCTGAAAAACACCAAAGCCACAGCATCTACTAACCTAGAACATGACCACTGGCACACACCTATTTGATCTGTGTTTGTGCTTATTGGGGCTCAAGGTATGCCAAATGTGTGTTTCTTTCAAACCCAAATTACAAAAAAAGTCATGGATATGACTGATAGACTCACCGAAACCATTTAAAGCTATTCACATGATTTAAGTTTAAAGCTTGTAAATATGAAGATTATGTTGGCTGGCTCAATCTGATCTGAGCTCCATGGCTGTCTCATAGTACTGTGGATATAGAGCAGTGGGGCACATGTTCCCCAGGGGAAATCTCAATACCAAGCTCATTTTCACAACTCACCTTGAAGGTTGTGATCTGTCTGCCAGCTTGGTATTCTCTGTCTATCTCACACTTTCTGTTTTCCATTTTCACTTTGAAACGAGGCATGTACAAAACCTTAAACATCCAAATCCCAACCTATCATTTATGCTTGCACTTGCAGTGGCAGAAATTTACATCTTGCCAGCAGTGACACACTGAGAGCCAAGCTAGAAGCCCTTTATCAAAAAGAAAGTAAGCTCAGTACTGATATACGTTAAAAAATCTGAAGCACCATCAACAGCTGGTGAGGAGGTGGTAAATTATTTTATAACTGCTGCAAAGTATATTATTAAATAATCAATCTATATTATTAAAAATATAACAAAAAAATTAAATATTTTATGATGCCTTTATCACACAGGATGTTTGTGTCTCTGCTTGTCTTTCTCTCTCGCTCTCTCTCTCTCTCTCTCTTTCCGTCTGGTTCTGTCTCTGGCTGGTGAGCATGCAGCCGTCTCCTTTGTCTGCTCTGTCTGCCAGATGCAGCGTATTCTGCCTTGCCGGCATCCACACACTCACATACACACACTTTGGAATACAAATAATCTAACAATGATTTCTAAATGCTACTAAACATAAAACATCAATAAGCAAAAAGAAGCATACATACATTTTAAAAATCATTATTTTGCTTATAGCTAAAACAAGTTTTGCTCTTTTATTGCATCCTCTCACCTTGAATAGAGCTTGCCCAAGAGGAGGCTACCAATCCATAGGTGAATCCAAGCAGCAAAATCCACATGTTGGTTGAGGTGAGACACAACAAGATTCCTGTATTTCTGTATCTTCTTTCTGACAGATGAGACTGGTGAGATTTGGACTGAATGAGTGAGGAAGTGAATGAGTAAGTAATGGATGGAGTGTATATTTAGTGCCTGCGTGGAAGGCTGTTGGAGTGGCTGCTAACCTGAGTGACTTTGCTCCAACTTTTGAATAGCGTATGTCTGAGAAGACCTCACTATCACTAAGGAGGGTGGTTTGTACATGAACACACCCTCCTGTCCCTCCCTCTCCTGCTCCCACCCTCCCCTTGCTTTCCTCTCTCTCCCGCTCTCTTGGTCTCTGGTTTTATTGCCTCTGTGAAGATCTCCTGTTGCTCTGTCTCAATGCCTCTCTGGCTGCTCAGCCTCTTCACTCTATTGCTGTTCTGTATGCTGAGGTTCTCAACATCAACTAAGCTCACATCTGCTCTTTTGTACTTGTCTTCTCCTGAATCAGTGCTCCTTTCACCCCTGTTTCTTTCAGCCAAACCTTTCTTCCTTCAGCCATCCTCTCAGAGAATGAAAGAAAAATAATTGAACTGTCACACTGAAACTTTTGCTTTAGAGGGTAGAATACTTAAGCAGTAATTACACAGTGTAACTATAGCCTATACCAATGAACAGTTTAAGTTTAATGCACCTACAGAGTAACCCAAGGTGTTGTTTAAACTGGTTAAATAAAATTTTTCTTTATTAAACCTACTTATTTACGCAGTTTTCATCCACAGCCTCTCCACTGCTCTTCCTTGTCGCATGGCACTTGTCACATGCCTTTGATAAAGTGAGGGGTAAGTTCAAAACATGTCAGAACCATAGCAGGTTTAACACAAGAAACCTTACATATGAATATGACCAGATGATCATGGTTGATGTTCCTATCCTGACATTATAATGCATGTTTATGTCACCATTAGGATAATTTGATTATTTGTCTTCACAGAGGTAGCTTTGGTGATTGGTCTGCCCCATACTGTCTCAAGACTGGGTTGTAGCACATGTGTGTTCTCAATTTATCCATATATATCAGGCCAATGATGTATTTGTTAGAGATCTGCCCTAGGAATTGCTGTTTTTACCATCTAAGAACAATGTTACATTATATTAAATCGAGATGGGTCAAGTCATAGGACCAACTCCTTCCTCTTGTCAGACTCACTCCCAACCTAAACTCAAAACCCACCTTTTCAAACTGATCTAAAACAACTGACCTCCACACAACTGACATCTCAGACACCTTTTCCTTATTATTATTACTAGTAGTAGTGTCATCTGTGTGTTGAAATACAGACTGTTTAAAATCACAACAATGATAGTTTGTGGGAAACATACAGTAAACCTTGGATTACACATATTATTTTATATATCCATATTGTGTAGTAGATATCAAGGCACCATTCAAGCAGCTCAAATACAACACCCCTCATCCCCCCACAAACACACACACAAAAAACAAAAACAAACCAAAAACATGCGTTCATAAAGTGAGTTCTAGGCACAGGTGGCTATTGTATTAATCTGATAAAATGAAAAGTGTTTTCCACACTATCACAGTATTCCAGGGACAAGTAGCAGCTAAAGCAGAAAGGTGTGAAGTAGTATTATTGTTATCTCATGACAGCCTGATTAAAATAATGTTATTCAGTGTTTAGAGTATAGAGGGAACAACACTTTCCCACACTTTGTTTTACCCATAATGTTATAATGCATGAATTACATTACATTGACAAATTACAGTTATGGTGTCAATGTTTAAACAATGCATGTTCTGAAGGAAAGATTCAATATACTAACGTCATTGTATACTTGCTGAACCAGAGTAAGGCTTATCTCTGCTGTAAAGATAAAACACACCAATAAAGTGTCAGTAGTAATCTTCTCAGGCTTGTTACTATGAGTGACCACAGTTGACTATAACTTATGGAATAAGTTCCACTATTTATTTTATAATTAATAATACAGATAGGAAAATGAATTGGGCTGTTTGGTACAGGAGTATTAATGATTGCAAAATGATAGCTATTTGAAGACATTTCTTGATAGACACAGTTCATCTGCTGAGAGGTTGTTCAAATACAGTGTAAATATTACTTTGTAAAGTGTAAATTCCAGTTACATTTATGTCAACCAGGAAAATAACCCAGTCATAAACACATTCCACTCTAAAAACAATAGTGTAATTATTTCATGTTGAATATGTAGGTTGAGTAGGTCTAGAATGAATGTAATACAGCATTCATTGGTAATGACCAAGTTCTCAATTAGCTACCACATAACAAAAGTCAATTCTTGGCTTTACAGTCATAAATATTACTTCTCATAAATAAGTATTTGAAAATGTTGTGCAAATCTAGACTTTAATAAACATATTATATATGAACAAAAACACTATGACTACTTACAAATAATGTTAGAACTGCTTATAGCAAGACCTGTGACATATCAGACAGAAAGCAAAAAGTTGGCTTTCATAATTGACATGTTAAATATGAGAGAGAATATGAGAGTAAAAATACCTGTGCGAATTTGACAAAAGCTAAGTAACCTTGTGGAGTGTCCCAAGCTAAAAGTAGTACCTACTAACAACGTTTTGTGGAAAGACAAAACAGGAACCCATCACACCCTACTCCCTAGTCATTGACCAGTCAGAGTTCTAACCATGTTGATCCATTTTCAACATTGGAAGAGCTAGCAAAAATGAGACTAAACCTTTCTGTGATAACATAAGTTTGTCTGATTTACCTCATATGGATGGCTAGGTACATGTGCACTGGTTACCTATAGCAGTGATGGCACCAGAATGCTTTACGAGAAAAAGATAGGCCTCTGTAGCTAGTGTGATGCTTTGGAAAACTGTTGATTGGTAGAATTCCAATTATAAATTTTAGACAAATTCAAAATTATTTGAATGACACACATCATATCAACTCAACTGGGTAAAAGTCTAGATTCTGAAATGACAATTTCTAAACATGAGTGTTCTTTTTCTAAGTCATTCTGTTGTTACCTGATCTATTTTGTCATCTATTAATATAGTTTATTCTACTGTAATAGCAGAATCTAAGGAAGCTTTATCAGAAATGGCCTATAAACTAAAAAATCTTATACATTTCTAAAACGAAGCAGAACTAACTAAAGCAAAATAAGCTTGATATCATGTAAAATTATTAAAACACCTAATCTCTGAAGGAGTCAATAGCCCAAAGGTTTTTGACACATTGCATCCATTCGGGACAGTAAATGATTAATCACAACGCTCAATAAAGACATTGAAACAAAAATTGTTTTTACCTTGTATTTTTTTACAACTTCCATGAAAAGCATGCTACTTTTTAATGACTATTTTATTGCCTCTAGTCACTGCTCTGAATCAGTGAAGTTTGGTGCCATGAAAATGTCATCCTTTTTTATTAACAGAGGAACTGTATGGCTATTGTCCCTAGCTACATAGCTCCTATCTCTAACGCTCCTATGAAATGTTAGGGGAACTCTATGGGGCTATAAGTAACCAAACTGCATGCAGGATTTTCATTGGAAGATTTTAACCAAGCAAACCTGAAATCAACCCTCCCTACATTCCACCAGAATGTTGGCATTGCAACCCATAATGTAAACACGCCAAATTGTATTACATAAATATCCTTGGTGAGTACAAGGCAGAGCCCCATCCTCACCTGGACAGCTCGGATAACATCTATGTTATGTTCTTCCCCACTTACAGGCCCTGATCAAATGTACCAAACTATCGTAAATAAGTGAGAACTTAGCCTGATGGGGAAATTTCAGTCTACCAAAACTGTTTTGAGCACAGTGACTGGCATTTGTTTAAAGAGCATGCAACATATGGAAATTATAGCATCTTTCATTAGATGGCACTTATGATTTTGCTGCTACCAAATCAGAAGCCATGTATGAATTCAGAGGTGCACATTATGTGGAGAATGTTTAATTGTGCCTTCCTTTCATGCAATAAGGAAGTAATCAAGATTTCAAGAGCCAACTTGTCCCAGGCAATCAAGCAGGGAAAGTGCACCTATGCTTTAAAAAGCCATCATGATCACTTTACACCACAAACACAAGGCATTCAAGCTCTAGATTGCATCACCATTAATGCATGTCTCCCAGGTTCACAAAAAGACACAGGACAGAATGCTTAGTCAGTGAGGACGACCTATAATGCATCGCTCCTGACACCCACAACTTTGATAAGCAGTCTATACACAACTGGAAAATTCTGATTCCAGGCTACTCACACTGTCAGTATACTGCATCTTCATCCTCACCACCATGCCTTCCCACTATGCATAGAATAATAAGAAGGAAGATATTATATCTTATTTTTGTGTTGTTTTACAGTCGTCTCACTGTCGTGTATTCTGCACTTTATGGTACAGGCAATTGGTTAGGATGACAAAACCTTTTCCCTTTCCAGATTACCCAAACAATTAGTAATAGTATAATGAGTTGTACTAAATACCCCAGTGACATCGTCCATAGTGATTTGGTGAACTAAGCGTAATTAAACTAATTTAGTTAATTAATTCAATTGAATTTGTTTTCTTTTTTGGATTTTACATACTATACCAACTCTTTTTGATTTGTGGTTGTACCGTTTAATAAGTAAATGAGACATTATCCAGAAAGATGATTTCTTAGAAGTCCAGCATATGTCAAGAGTGAATAAAC
>JAYJMA010076195.1:0-10137 GCA_036873895.1 Parotocinclus cabessadecuia
TGTGGACAGGGCTACCAATCAGAGCAAATGTTTTGGTGAGTACCCGTGATTATCATCAAAAAAAAAAAAAAAAAACACCACCACCTAGCTGAGAGGGGAAGGGAAAGAGCCCCACCATTTGGCACCGTACTTTTTAGAAATCGTCTCATGCCCCACTTGCCTTGCCGAGATGAGTTTTTTTCCCCTCGCTCCTCTTTATTTCCCATGTCTCTGCTAATCAATTTGCAATTACCGCTGGAAAAGTGGCGTCACATCTGAGCGAGCAGTTGCCCTGGATTCCGCTCATCAGCGAAGCTTTATAGGATATTAAACCTCGGATGAAGCGAGAGCTCAGAGCTACGAGCCTCACAGCTTTTTCCTCTGATATTCGCTGATTGCTCACAAATTCCCTTCTCTCTGCAGAGTTCCAATCTTAGGAAAGCATGCTTAGTCTTCCTCACCCCTTAGCCCTGCGCTCATGGGGAGCGGATTTGGCATTTGAAATTGGTACGGAAAAAACAGTGGGGCGGGACGTTTTAAGGAGGAGATGAAACGTCGTATGGTTCACTCTGTTAGCAGACAGCATTATAGAGTTCAATATTAAATAACAGTAGGTGGAACCAAATGTATGTGGATATCTGAACATTATATCTGTGTATGGGCATTAATATAGGCTTAGGTAGGGTTTCTACATGATTTTGCTACCATTGAATGCATTGCTCATGGCCTTGTTTTCAGTTCATCCCAAAAGCTGTTTTTTGCTTTTCGATTTTGTGTTGACTAGTCAAGATTTTTTCTTGTTTAATTTTCTTATATTTCAAAAAAATTATTCTGGCAGCATGTTTCTAGCCCGCACAGACTTCCGACATCCTCCACCCGGCCGCCCAAAGTGTCCCAGGGCTGGCCTCAGAATTCCATTGTTGGAATCCGATAAACAAAGCAGAGCTGCTCTGCTCCCGAGCGTTACAGTGATACCGCACCATGCAAGCAATACAAAAAGTTCAGTTAGGTGCTTCAATGATAGTTTTACACTTGGAATTACATGGTTACGGAACCGATAAAGTGTGATTGTGAAGGGTCTTGAGTCTCCGAGCCCGTTACTGAGAGTCAGTCACTGCAAGCCGAGGTCCAGTCTTTTTATATTTTCGGAAGGCATCAAATTCAAGACAAATCTCACTCAGAGGCGTAAGATTATAGCCCTGCCCATAGGTAAATTGGCACTTAATGTGTCACTGTGTGTGTTTGTGTGCGTGTGTGTACACGCCCTACGATGGATTAGCGCCACGTCTAGGGTTGTTCCGGCCCTTGTACCCAAAGTTGTTGGGTGGGCACCGGCTGGCCCACGACCCCGTATGGATTAAGCGAAATATAATAAATGGATGAATAAAACTTACACTGACACCAAGAAAATAACCGAACTTGGGCATTTGGGTCAACTCTCATCAGCATGTGATTCAATAATAATGCATATTTTTGGCTCTGTCGACATGAATGATGAACCACCTTTTCTTAACCCTTTTTTTCTGGTCTAAAAGCTTTTTTTTCTGAAGCTGCCAACAAATTAGATTAAGATGCTGTGAAATTAAACTTCTACATGTCCTGCAGCTTTTTTCTGCTCTGATTGAAACACAGCATATCAGTCTATGGAACAACGTGTGGCAAATCCAGTGGGGAGTAATTTAATGCTAATGTAGAGCGCTTCATGTAATTCTGAATCGCCCTTAGTCATAGAAATGTATAGACATTCACGCATCTGTTCGCTCGTGTAAACTCGTTCACGCCTGCGTTCTGTTTGAGAGATGAAAAACTGTCATTTTCCCCCACAAATGGAAGTCACGGCTTTTAAGATATTCATGCCATCACACTGGTGAGTCGGGGGTGCTGTTAAGCACGACGACTCCTGGGTTGCTTGGGTTTGATTTTTTTAAGTTCAAGGCATGGATGAGAAACCGTATCCTCAGTACCGGGCATCACAGTGGCAGTCTGAGGGCGCCTGCCAAATCTTTCGGGATGCTGTCTTCTTTTAATCCACAGTGATTGCGTACTCGATATTGACATTTAACTCTGATAAAAGCGGGTCTCTTTTAGCAGGATTAACCCAATGGAAAGTGGATTTTCACGAGCAGGCTTAAAGCAGTCAACACAGCTCTACTCAAAAGCGCACACGTACGTGTTCGGAAGTATGTAGACCAGTTGTAAAGATGATTCAGTTATTTAAGCCACAATTAAAACACATGCATGCAATCACCACAGACAAAACATACGTATACTTAGACTTTACAGTATACTGTTGCTTACAAACTTAGTTCAATGAAAAATACATTTGCAAACAAGTTTCTACGACACAATGTATAGATACTCAGCATGGGAAGCATAATACTGTAAAAAAACAAGTTCTTACTCAATTCCAGTCAACCTTTGAAGAACTTATCCAGTGTGATCTGACGCGCTTTTGCTGTGGCTAAGTGGCAACATGTGGCTTCTTTTCTGTAGTAAATAGAAATGCTAGGCAAATACCTGTAGGTGGCAGTAGAGGGCTGGGAAGTTTTCGGGGTAGTTATGCCAGAGAGGAAGATTTTCTTCACGGATATTTCGTATTTCTTATTCACTCATGTTCTTTTCAATATTGAAACATATTCACACAGCTCCCCACACTACATACTGAGCCTCAGAGAGTATCTCAAAGTAGTCCAGATCTCTTGCAGAGTAAAATTCAAAACGCAAAGTATGATTTTAGGTGAATACGCAATAATGTTAAGAATCAGATTCACATAGTAAAGTTGAACACGTTTGTCGAGCCATTGTAAAACGGAGTACCCGGATATAAAAGACCATTTTGTACCATTATGAACTAGCTGAAGCACAATAGTCAAATCGTGCAGTTCCAAAAACATATGAGTCATCATTTGATTTCAATGTTACCTTCCCTTGTAACCACTGTGAAGTACAGCGTGTTCCACAAAACGTGGCAGAACGCCCATCTCACACTGATTTACACAGCTCGAGAGCTGTATGATTTAACACAGTCATCCACCCTTCAGCTTTGTCACCTCACCATGGCCGGATTAGCAGGACAGGAGCGAAAGAGATTTATGATGGAGGTGAAGAGTTGTCTGACAGCCTGGGCTATTTTAAAAGGTTTGTAAAAGTGCTGCTCTTATCTCTGGCCGGCCTGACAAAAGCACGACCTCTCCCTAGAAATTAAATTGAAGCTGTAGGCAGGTGATTGAATCAGCTAGCGAGCAGCAAATTTGGCTGGTCCACCAGCGAAGCAGGAGATAAGAAAAGGGCAGTGGAGGCACAGGATCATTTTGCCTTGACACACGGGTGATAATGCAGAACACCTGTTACAAGGATGTTAACTGGAACAGAGCACTGCAGCTCAGGCAGCCCATGTGAGAATTACATGGTAACAGTCTTTGGTCAGTTAGTGGAAGTGTTGGAGATTATTGAGGATTTTTGTGTGAATTTTTTTACATTGTCTTTCAAATTTAAAAAAAAAAAATTAATTTCATTAAAAAAATTTCTTTATAAAAAATTAGAAATCACATTTTTATTTTAAACAATCGGACGTCATGTGAAACGAGTGAATAGCACATGCTGGCATCAGATATTCCAACTTATGTTTGTTGAACAAAAATGAGATACAGCGGTCAGTATTCTGGGAATGCCGCCTCCTCTCATTCAGGATGCCAGGCAACAGGGAGCACAGCTGTGTTAGTAAGCATGTTGTAAAACAAACATGATCCATACACGTTTACTGACAGAATGAAATATCAAAATTGAGAATAAATGGTGTACGTTTCAAGAAGTGACCTTAATTAAAAGCTTTTATCGTGCTTGTGGGACATCATGTATCCTATCGATTAAGTAGTTTTTCCTTTTTTCTCTCTCCATTTCTCCCTGCTCAGCCTTTGTTAGCTTTGACAACCCATCCAGTGCTCAGACTGCCATTCAGGCCATGAATGGTTTTCAGATTGGTATGAAGAGGCTCAAGGTCCAGTTGAAACGGCCAAAAGATGCCAACCGACCTTACTGATTGCACCAACATCCACAGTCAGGTGAGGACCTTTACTAATGTGGGCTTTAATTTGCTTGTTACAGAAAATGTAGAGAATGTACAAATAGAAACATAAGTATTTGACATAGTTGTGGAAGAGTTTTATCTAGAACCCTTGAAGTGGCTGGCATGGTAACCGCTCTCATCTCTCTGCTCTAGAGACCTGGGTTCGAGTCCCAGAAAAGCCACTGTCTGTGTGGAATTTAGGGCGCCCCTTTCACACCGAGCTAAAAAAGAACAAATCAAAGTAGTTTTATCTAAGGAAAATAAGCTAAATAGAGATAGTCCCTAAAGGCACATTGCATCGTACTACATTAAAAAGCAATTTTTGACATTTTAACAAAAATAAATCTCTGTAATTCTTACAGAAAAAAGCTTTCACGAAGCCAATGTTATAGTGTCCAGAACAAAGTATTCATGTGAAAGCTCGCTACAGATTTGCAAGCTGACAGTTGAAAAAGAAAAGGCAGTTGTTTGGTTTTTTTTGGCAAGGTTGATGGTTATACCCCATTAACCAATAGTAATAGTATTAAACAGTGTCTAAAATTATAAATCCAAAACACATAGGATCAGTTTTAGACTTGATCACTCTTGATTGGTATCATAGAAGACCACTGCATATAGATTTCTGAGAGCGGAATAACAGAAAGCTCAGTATTTTCGAACACCATATAAGTTAAATAAGTGCCGCTGAAATGTGTTATTTCCAGATAAATTGAAAGAGAAACCCCTTATGAATTGCTGAAGTTGCATCCTGGCTGTGAGCTTTAATGATGTCAAGATTAAGGACCGTAGCACAAATAACCTTGAAGCCACGAGAAAGCATATAAAAGAGTATTTGGAATGTCGAATGACGGATAGAAGTGGAAAAACACATCAAATACCAGATACGTTTTAACAAACCACAAGCAAACTTTAAAAAGGCAGGAATACACAGGAAGGCTGAGGAAGATAAACATGAACGGTCTTCAACAAAGCTCAAGACTAAAACCACACCACATGTTCCCAGTTCCAGCCTAAACTGATGTGAAATGAGACCAAGTGTCATACACTGGTCCATCAGATATATCAACTTAAATGTTACTACTTTAACTAGCAAAAATCAGATACAGCTGTCAGCATTCTGGTAAGGCGGCCTGCCTCCTGCAATCTACAGCTATCAGCAGTCCAACAATAACAGGTGTGTTACTAGGATTGTTGAAAAGTTTAAGGATACAGGATCCATACAGGTTCTGTTGACTTTTTGATTAAAATTGATAATAATGGTGGAAGTAAGATTTTATAAATAAAAGCTTACGTTTTGTCCCATTTTTTTTTACAATGCCTGGCCTATGGGGCACCCTGTAAGTTTAGAAGCTTGAGTCTTAAGAAATTGTACCATGTTCCAGATGTTTAGTCTGGCCGAACAGAAGTGTTTGAAGCCGCGGCGATTGCTCAGATAAAAGTATTACAGCATCAGTTGCAGTCAGGACTCCCTGAAGCGAGAATGTTTTCCACTGAGCTCAACAGACAGATGTCCTCAAATTACAGCACCTAGAGGTTTGATCATCACAATGAATCCACTCACTGAGAATGTGCCAACTTAAATACCAAGCACCTTCTGCTTTAGTCAGCAGAATGCTGGGTGTCTTTATGTATGTGAGTGTGCATTAGGGAAGACTTCTCCCCACACAGATGTTGCCACGTTGTGTACTTTTTAAAATTTAGTTCAGAAACCATATTCTAAGAAAGTAGCTGTTATTCTAAGTGTTCCATCCGTTCGCTCTGGTCACACTTCTCACTGAACCTGTGTGTGTGTACGTGTGTGTTTATTTCTCTGTGATAGATTTGAGGAATAGCCATCACATGCAGCACTAACATGCTAATGATTTCATGTCATTAATATTTTACATTTCCATTAGCAGTGTTTTTGTTTCCCCACAAAACCCGTGAAGGGTAAAATGAAAAGGAAGAAGCTTGCACTTGAGTCAGAGCTTTACTTTATTTAACTATTGTGCTTTGAGTACCATAAAAGCACTTAAAAATAACGATAACGACGCAAGGGGGGGTATACCAAACTTACTATACAAAAATATACATGTTTTTTGGAATGTTTATTTGTAACTAATGTAATGTGCCCACTTAAAACCAATGCATTTATATCTTGTAATCCTACATACCATATACAAATAGTATACCAAGTAAAGTAAATAGGCAATAAAGTTGAATCTATCTACATGGGATTGTGGAGGGACTAGAGGTTAAGGTACTGGACTATGGACCAGGGTTCAAATCCCACCGCTGTCAAACTACCACAGAGTCCCTGAGCAAGGTCCTTAAACCACAATTGCTTGGACTGTAAGACTGTATTAATTGTAAGTCGCCCTGGATAAGGGCGTCTGCTAAATAACAAATGTACATGGGACTGTGGTAGCCTAGCGGTTAAGGCACCAGAAGGTCCAGGGTTCAAATCCCACTTGTGCCACAGTTGGGTCCTTGAGCAAGATCATTAACCCACAATTGCTTGAATTGTAAATCTGTAATAATTGTAAGTCGCTCTGGATAAGAGCGTCTGCTAAATGCCTTAAATGTAAATGTAAATCTATATATTGAGACAGATGGGTCCAAGATAAAGAATAATTTGTATCTAGTTTCATGTCTAGTGTTTAGAGATCTGATATAATGTTTTAATACTGATCAGGTTTGCTGTTTATCCACAAGTTAAGCTAATAAATGCACTGTAAAGTATTACAGTTTTATAGCATTAAGGATGTAGTGATATAGGGTAGATGAATACAGGGTGGCACAGTGTTTAGTCACCTTATAGCTCAGTAGGTCATGTTCATAAGACAGTCCTCAGCTGGCATCTCTAAATGTCTGAATGTGTGTTCATGTATGTGCATGTGCCCCTGTAATGGGCTTTCGTTCTAGCTAGGATTGGTTCCAATCACTCATTCTGTGCTGAAGGTTAAACCCGAGTGAGTGAACAAAACTAGATTAAGTTTTTCATTCCAAGGCCTCATTCATGAACAGAAGGAATTGGTATGTGAAATGTTTATAAGACACTTTTTCTCGTAACTAGTCACGTTTGTACTCAAATGTTTGGGTACAAGAGAAATTTACACCTAGTATGTGCAATGTCTGAAAGACAAAAGTGTCCTTAGACGTGACTAAACTTTAATTGGCTGACTAAATAGTTACATAATACTTGAAATGAATGACAAAATAAAAATTACACACAAAACGTACTACTAATGCAGCCTGCTATTTAGAGGAGCTTGGCCGTTCCTGAAATAGTGCATTCTCTACTCAACCAAAACCATTGCATTACTATCTTATTTGGCTGTTTTGGACACTTGATTGCGTTGCTGATTTCTCTGAGAGTTGGTATTTATTCCTTCCAAAGAATGATCTATGCACAACAGTGCTTCATCAATTTTGTTTCATTCAAGTGGCACTTCAGCTGGGTGTCTGAACGTTGGTAGTGCGAGGAAGATGATGTTTGTAGCAGTTTGCCTGAGAAATAAAGTTAATAAATACAAAAAAAACCAATTCCAAAACCCCAAATGGGTTTTATTTTAGTGCAGACAATATGAACCCAAGATATTTCAGCAAGTCTTTTTTTAGGGACATTGTTTTTAAACAATTAAATAATTTTCCACCTTCCCACCTTTGCTCCTTGTTGACATCACCAGTTTAAAATTGGATCATAAATTTAGTTTATTACCTCATTATCAGCCACTTTTTTGGAATATGTTACATGCCTGAAATACAGAAATTGATGTTTATTAACAAATAAAATGAAGTTCATGACACAAAACATTAAATATCTTTTCTAAGCAATGTTTTATATTTTGATATTTGCTGTGGTTCCTCAGTCCAGAGGTTTTCTTTTAAGAGGGTCATTTGTTATTTGTGAGCTTGCATTACGGTAATTGTATACTAATTGTAAATAAATGTGCACACTTTGTATCGTAACTATTGTATTGGGATTCATTAACATGCACACCTTCTACTAACAAGTTTTCAGGAGGGTCCATTTGAGGCGTAAATTTGCATGCGGTTTGCTCGTCTTTTTTTTATTTTTCCAAAGGTTTCATGAATGAGGCCCAATTTCTACACACACACACACACACACACACACACACACAGACTGTGGGACTGAAGGTCCAGGGTTCAAAACCCACCTCTGCCAAGCTACCACAGTTGAGCGAGGCCTACCATTGCTTGGATTGCAAGACTGTATTAGTTTAATTGCAAGTCGCTCTGGATAAGGGCGTCTGCTAAATAACTTAACTGTAAATAGTGCCAAAAAACTCACAGCTATGATCACTGGATGAGACTCACAAAAAGTACAAAATAGATAAAGCTTGCTTTGGAAACACTGAATGAATACATTAGAAGTTATCGAGTTAGATATTTCATCCAGCTATGCAGTTAGAGCTGAACCAACTCCTTTGGACCAATCAGAGTCCAGGATTCAACTGCTCGTTTGTATAAACGGTTTATCGTGAATGTTGTGATATTCGTTTACTAGCCATTACACAAAGCGGAACGATTCATCATTTGACGATTATACGATCATTTGACTCAATAGCAGAATTTTTTTTTTTTCCTTAACAGGGCTTCATAGTTTCCTCGTGATAGGTAGGTATTTTGGTAATGAAGGAAAAGAAATTCCATGGATTTGTTTTTCTTCTTTTGCTCCAACTGAAATCCAGGCAGGGCCAAACGTAGCTTGGGATGGCCGCCCTGTTGACTAGCTACATGTCTGCTGTCAGGGGGAAACAGTACGTGGCTGTAAGTTCCCACCATGGTTGTTGTTTTCTCTTGGGTGACGTCATGTGTACTGCTGTGATTGAGTGGCATGACGTGCTGTTGACCTGTAACTCTTTCTCCATTTCTATCGTCGCCATGTTATGGACTCTGTATTCATGGAGTGCGGTATTTTGTTTGCACTGTCGGTAGCTGGTAGCTGGTGTTTGTAAACCTGCTGACTGGTCGATTTCGATGGGGTGTGATCTTTCACTGTTGTGACTCGTGAGTGGTGTGCAATTGTTATTTTGCGTGTGGAGTTGAGAATGTTTTGATATCTCTGCTTTCTCTAACTCTCGCTCTGTATTTGCATTTGCTTTTTTCCTCTATTCATGCCCATTTATGAAGGACCTGGATTCCAGATTGAATTGCTTACTCTTTTCGGGAGCTCTACTTAGGACGCCGCCGCGTTTGTCAGTTTAATTGTTCGTCCCTAAGTGGTGGCACAAAAGCCAGTGTTGACCCTGGTCTCCACTTCACTCCATTTGGACTCTCATTGCGTCTCCGTTTAAAGTGCTACCCTGGGACTGTTTTGTTTGGCCAACATTAGGATTGATTCCTCTTTACTTATTTATGAGCTTGCTTACCAATTACAGAATGATTGCTAAGCTGCAGGTGCTGCCGTGGACTTGCACACAATGACTTCATCAAATGTAAATCTTTTAGAAAAAGAAAACAAAACAAAAGAGCAAATCACATGCAAAGAACACAGCAGATGTCTGGCTTCTGTTATTGGTTAGCGCAGTCAGACAACTGTTTACATGTCTACACAATATGGAAAGATGTATTTAAGTCCACCTTATTCAGCAATGCTTAGCTCCTTTCGAAATTGTATTGTTTGGGGTTTGTAGTTAGGTTGGGTTCAAGTAAATCACCATTTTCCAAACTTTCAGAGTAATATTTGTATGTGCCTGAGTGGTGTAAGCTCTAGTAGGCTCTAGCAATAGACTAGTCAACCAGTCAACCACAGGATGCTGAAGTCTACTAGTCTGAATGAGAAAACAAAATGTACTAAAGGTGCAGGAAGTGAAAAAAAGTAGATCTTCAGCACACTGTGCCAATCAATCTTTGATAATCTAGAAATACTTCAGAGAAGATGAGTGCAACTTTACAGTAATCTGCACTGCAGTACTTGATTAGTAAAACATTGGGTAGCCTAAAGTAACAGCATGTTGCCTGGCAAGTGGGCATTAAGTGAAAAGGATCCAGAATGACAGAACATATAAACACTGCAGTGCTAACAGTGCAACACACCTATACCTATATAATATCTTTATTAATATATTAATGAAAAGACTTGAGAT
>JAYJMA010076206.1:0-10137 GCA_036873895.1 Parotocinclus cabessadecuia
TGATGGTTTGGGCTGCCATATCATGGCATTCCCTTGGCCCAGTACTTGTGCTAGATGGGCGCGTCACTGCCAAGGACTACCGAACCATTCTGTAGGACCATGTGTATCAGTATGACAATGCACTAATACACACAGCGATACTGGTGAAAGATTGGTTTGATGAACATGAAAGTCAAGTTGAACATCTCCCATGGCCTTCACAGTCACCAGATCTAAATATTATTGAGCCACTTTAGGGTGTTTTGGAGGAGCGAGTCAGGAAACTTTTTCCTCCACCAGCATCACGTAGTGACCTGGCCACTATCCTGCAAGAAGAATGGCTTCAAATCACTCTAACCACTGTGCAGGCCTTGTATATGTCATCCCCAAGACAAAAGGAGGCCCTACACCATACTAATTCATTATTGTGGTCTAAAACCAGGTGTTTCAGTTTCATTTTCCAACCCGTGTGTGTGTGTGTGTGTATATATATGGTTTTGTGTGTCCTCTCCTGTGTATAATGTAATTATCACATTTTATCTCTTAACAGAATCGAATATGTAATGCACTTTGAGAGTTTGGTTTCAAAATTAAAAGTGCTATTTAATAAAGTTTTTTTCAAAATAATTTTCTTAAGCAGAGATGCCATCAGATTCCGATCCCAAGAAAAAGAAGAAAAAGAGAGACGATGATCCAGAGCGCAAAAAGAAAAAGAAGGATAAGAAGAAGAAAAAGGTGGGTGCTGCACTTTTTTGCTTGTGTTAAAAAAAACAAAAAACGATCAAACATGTCGGCTATTTAAAGTAGTTTTAAACAGTACAGTGGCATCAATAAGTAGGTACTGATACTAATAACAATAGATGCACCAACCTTTACCACCAAATACAGAGAAAGCAAACTACATTTTAGAAGAATAAAGTCAGACTGGATATGGATATGCAGGAACAATTATAAATATGAAACAAATGGAGCTTGGCTAACAAAGTCTTGAACTCGAGGATTTGATCACTTCATACAGGGAGCTTAAGGACGACGTGATAATGGAAATAAGGTGTGTGTCTGTGTGTGTGTGTGTGTCTGTGTGTGTGTTTGTGAGAGAGAGTGAGAGAGAGGGAGGGAGGGAGGGAGGGAGAATGTAGAACAGTATATTTTGATTAGTAATTGAAAGTCTTTATAATATAAACCGTATACTTACTGGTTTGTTATACATATATTACTACTGTTTGTTGTTGCAGTGCTCTGTTCTTTCATTACTTATTTATAACACTACAAAAACTCATTTCCTGTTGATTTTTTTCTTGGGCGTGTCCTCTCCTGTATATATTGTAATTTTCACATTTTATATCTTAACAGAATCGACACAGTCCAGATCATCCCGGTATTACTGGTTCTCAACCCAACAGCAACAGTCTGAGATAGCTGTGTGCCAGTTGTTTTCCTGTTTGTGTGTGTGTGTGTGTGTGTCAGCGTGTGTTTCTGTCAGCGTGTGAAAGTGAGAGAGTGAGAGCTGTGTGCCAAAAAAACTTGTGTGGGTTTTGTAGCTGATGACTTGTGCTGATTAAAGACCATCCGTTTCCAGTGTTATTTAACATTCAGTGTGGCTTAAATAAAATTTAGTATGTTATTTCTTAGTCAATATTTGTATTTACAGTCTTTAGCAAACACCCTTATCCAGAGCGCGTTCTGATGTTCTGATGAATGGACCTGTACCTGCAGCACTGAGCACCTTAATCCACCACAAAAGCAGTGTCTTTTCAGAAAATTATATAACCAACAGTTATGAATGAAATTAAATAAGAAGTAAAGTTAAAACGCAGCCAAAAAAAAACACTAGAGGGCAGCAGCGCTTGGAACATATCGCTAGAGGGCAGCGTCAAATAGAGAATATTATGGCAGCAGTAACTAAAACAGGACACTAGAGGGCAGAAGTCCTCTGAACAGAAATATTAAGCATCAAAACCTAAAACGGAACACTAGAGGGCACTAAAAGAAAATATGAAACGATAGCAATACCTACAGGAGAACGCTAGGGGGCAGCACCATAAACAAAATATGATATGGCAGCACCTAGAACGGAACGCATTTTTCATTTTCTTCATATATTAATGAGCTATCAGTTTCTATGAAAACTCCACTACTCACAAAAATAGGGGCTATTTAATAAAGGGATATTTCATCTTGAGGTCTCCCCTAATTTTTGTGAGTTGCATAAATCAGCCTGGGTACAAATCAACAAAAAAAACGTTATTCGAACTCTCTGCCTTAATGAATAAAGTAATAGTTAAAGTGTTAAAAATAATGCAGACGTAAGCATTCTTTTATTCTTTATCTTTTATTTAAAAACATTACACACCCTACGACTGCAAACCCCCCTAGCCCCAGCTTTGTGACCTCCAGAATGAGGCTAAATATCATTGGTTGCTCAGTTCTCATCCTCTGAGCTGCATTGTACACTCGGTGACACAAAACACTGCTATTTTAATAAGGCACCTGTTCCGTGCAAACACACGCTGCGGTCTGAAGCCGGCCTTTGACGTCAAAGTGCACCGAAAGGTTAAAACGAGTGTGACATGTCAGTTTGAACCCCTGCTCGAGAAAAATGCAGTCCGAGTCGACCGCTGATGTCACACAAGCCTTAAAAGCGAGCGAAAGCAAATAGAAAGGGTTAAATATTAACATTTCGTCTGATAGAGCAGCACTAATGATGAAAACTACAAAATGCAAAAAAAAAAAAGTAGAGAAATATAAGGTCAAGAAAACAAAAGCTCAAAAAATCTCGTCTTTGGGCAAACTGCTGTAAAATATCTTTCAATCCAAACGTGTTTTTGATTCTTTGGTGTTTGAAATGACTGCATTCAAGATCCTGAAAAGGCACGTCTACGCAGTGACGAATACAAACAAACACACACACACACACACACACACACACACACACACACACACACACACACACACACACACGCATACACAGCACTGAATTACTGACTAACTGGCACAAGGCTCAGTCTGACGCAACTGTCCACTGAGGTAGCTCGTCTACAGTCGAGTGTGTAGCGATTCAGCTTTTTGTTTTACTGTAGGGATTCAGCCTTTGGTTTCAACTCCAGAATAAATACAAGGTATTCCCGTATGCACAACACCTTCAGCAACGACCACGAGAACCTACATATTATGTAACCCTTCTGGTATGAAATTTCATGGCTATCGCAAAGAAAATTCAGCACCGACATGTGAGCGTCCCTGGTCTGGCGCCCTACAGGCCCGGCGTGACGTGAAGCGGGCTGAGTCAGAGGCCCCGTGCGAGGTGCGAAAGGGACACAGATTCGAGACTCCTCGCTGGGCGACGACCCCCTCGACCCAGACGGCCTAAAACAAGAGCTTAAATTTCACCTCGCCGACCAGGTCGGCTAGGCACAGCGAACCAGCGCTCTACCGCCGGGCCACTCTGGCCGAGGTGAGGTTTGAGATGAGTGGAGTCCTGGCCAGCGAGGGGTCTTTTTTTGTCCGAACCCTTTCTGTGTCTCAAGTTCCTCGTGTCACGGTGTTGGATCTGTAGCGCTCCAGGCCATTGGAGCTCACCCCTGGTCTGGCATGCAAGTTACTAATGATTACAAATGTGGCACGCTGCCTAGCAGCTGATCGTCCGTCTTTAGTGCCGAGTTAACTGGGCCGTTCGGTTAACCTAGGCCTCCTGTGGTCCGTGGCCTTTAGTGCCGTTAGTTCCCGTTTGGTTGAGAGCTTGTGTTTCCGCGGCAGGCATGCCGTTCAGGTCGTTTCTCTTCGCCCTTTCTCGTAACAGGTTTCGATGATGGTAGAACAGGTATCCCGGCAACAGAAAGCCAGCGAATGAAAAGATCAGCAGGCTGAGGTTGATCTGATTGGTGGGAGAGATTTACTAGGGTTATTCATTGGTTCTAAGGACAGAATATATACAAGGTGCAGCGGTTCTAAACCAAAAGCAAGCATTATAGGTTACTGACATGCACTATCACTTGTTAGTGAAAGTACTGAGTTTTAACGACGTCTTTTTAGAACAGTATTACAAGAACATGGGCCTCTTACCCAATAGCCATTTCCTTCCAGAGGTCCCAACATGGCCATGAAAAGCGGCTGCTGCAGCAGAGCAAACACAGCGCTGATCATGGACTGAAGTCCCGTCAGAGTACCAAAGTGATTAGAGGGGTAGCTGAAAAAGGGAGGGACAAGGAGAGAATCGGTGTTATTAATCTGGACAAGAACAATAAGAACAAAATAGTATAGGCTTTTAACTTTTGGCTTGACCACTTCTTAACAAAAGAGGCCTTCATAAATAGGGCTGTAACATAAAGAGAAGTTTAAAATTGAAATAAAATGTGCTGCAGCTTCACCATATACTAGATGACTTGCAAACTTTCTTTTATATGTATAATAATGTGTACGTCTTACACTTAACATGTAGAGGACAGTGACTCGTGAACGCTCCCTCTGGTGGTCGAAAAACGCAACTGCATCAGCTGTAGTAGCAGCCAGACTGCATGTGACATCGCATATCTCCAAGATGCACATGGTGACACTTATTGTAAGCCTATATAATAAATACATTTAGCAGCGAGGCCAAATGTAGCGAGCAGCGTTACTTTTAAATGCTGGGAATCGGCCATGTTTTTGCCTGAATGTTCAAATGAACGATATAGAGCCAAAACTAAACATCTACACACAACTCGGAGCACTTGCAAGACGCTCGCTGAGGAAGAGGTTTTTAATCGCGTAACTTGGAGCACAGAAGGCAAAGGTTAGATCTCTTACAAAAGAATCTGGATCACATCAGGTGGACTGATGACTGTTCTGAGAATCTGCACCGTTTCTGATAGAATCTTGAGAAATAACCGCCATTTCAATGTCATGTACATGGTTAGATCTTGTGGCTACAGAACTTCCACGATAATACAGAAACCCAGAAAAATGCCTCTTGATGTCGCAGGTTGAAGCTTTTAGGATGCACACGTTTGTTAAGCCCCGTCCCTGGAGAACATGGGGCACAGGTATAAATGATACGTTGCCAGTTCCTCAGCACTGGTTACCAACTGGCCTCTGCTTTCCCAGACACAGCCAATCGTGTGTGCATCTCATGGAACCCCTGAACCAAGGTCACGGTGAGTTCCAGTTCAAAAAAAGGTATCACTCATGGTTGCCATGCAGGCGGTTTAACGTCCACAGTGCTTTCTGTTAAACTGCAGGCTGACGTCATCGGGGCACCAGATTATAAAGCACACTTTCAGGTGCCAAGCTACCGCCATGTCTGCCATACATCAGCACTGGCTTTGCTGCTACGCATAACGAAGACGTGGTTTTCCTCCCCTTCTTTCTCTGGTGCACTGAGAACGTAGCTCTTTTGACTGTTTCTTTATTTCCCTGTGCTGTGTCACCTTTCTGTAATAAATAAAAACCTGTTCTCACACAGAGCGCCCATCCAGTGCACGAAATTCACCTGAGCTTTAACACCCGTGGTTCATCGTCTCGGTACTTATAAGGAGGGCAACACCAGACAAACGTTGCTCTGCAGCGTGAACTGAACTATTTTTTATTATTTTAAGGTCTTCAGTCTCATTTGACCCCAGTGTACAAGACTGTACTGAAATTGCATTTAGTGCTCTTACGGCCCAATCCCAGCAAAACACCATACACACCATTTACAATACGGGATGTCTGTCCATGTGTGTATGTATGTGTGTATGTATGTGTGTACCAGGTATGTCCCAAAAATGAAACTGCATCAGGTTACTGAAAGGTAAGATTAGGCGAAGCAATATTTCGCTCCAGTAACCGTTATGTCAACGGAATGTCCCCAGTTTGACAGTAAGACAGACGTGTGTGTGTGTGTGTGCGCGCGCATGTTTCCTGCAAGTGCCAAATTTATATAGATTTATAAAAAACGTCTTAAACTGCGTTTTCTTTATAAAACACAAGATGTAAATCAAAAGAGCTTAAATATTTGCTTTAGGTAACTGAGGGTCATGTTAGGGTTAGGTGTCAACAGTTAGCTACAGAAATTATTATGTCAATGAAATGTCACCAGTTTGACAGTAAGACGTGTGTGTGTGTGTGTGTGTGTGTGTGTGTGTGTACTTACACAGCAGCATACAGTCCTCCGCAGCAGGAGTGGATGAATCCTCGGACCATGGTGTGCAGGATAAAGGTTAAGATCTAGACGCAGAGGGAACAGCAGGGGCAAAACAGACAGTCAGTAAATACAAACAGACATTGGAAAATGTTTTTGCCCCCAAATCTGAACAAAAAAATCTCGACTTCACCCGTCACCACTCTAAATAACACTCAACGGTGCGATCTTCCAACCTGTGGGTGGTGACCAATACGGCAATAAGGCACCAATACGGTGTGCCAATCAGCATGAAATCCAAAAGAAGAAGGGGAACTACGGATCGACCATAGGTATGTTTTGTATATTATATTATATTATTATTATATTACGTATATGTATATTATATCAGTTTATGGGTGGGTTTTGAGACTAAGTCTGAGTCTCAGTCATAAGACGACCCGAAGGTTTTTCACTTTATTTCACTTTGTTCATGTATGTATTGCCTATTATTACTACAATTATTATGATTGTTTTTGTGTTGTTGTTATATTACAGCACTGCTGTATTCGTGCTGTTAGTCGTTAAGTACCTAGTAATCTAGGCGTAAAAAAAACCAAGCATTTGAGGATCGGGAAATGATTCATCCTATTTACATTACTTCTTATGGGGAAACTTGAATTGGACTTAAACAAATACTTTAAACAAATTACTGATTTTCCACTTTACAGTAATTAAGCTGTAATTAATTAATCACGAAGTACGACTACATTCTTCTCGTTCTTTTCAGGACATGCCTTTTTCTTGCCGGGTGTTTTGTTGAGGAGGTTTTATTTACACGCCCTAAACAGCACACCAGTCACTAATGGAAAGTATCTTCATAATTCCGACTTCTCCAGTAGGACAGTTTTCCAGACACATTCTATGTGACAAGGTACACATGTTGTCAGTGCAGTTGAGGTAGGTAACATCATTTACAAGGTTAACGCCAGTCTAAAGAAATATAAATAGAATGCACTGCATGGTCAAAAAATAGGTCACCACTTGCCTTTAAGTAAAGAAAATGTGTAAGAGTTATGCACTGGAGAATTACTGCACGAGTGATTATGTTTCAACTGGCAACAAGTTATTCACCACTAACTGATACGGTGAGGAGCTTCACATTTGTTAAGGAACCATGGTAAAAGACGTTAATCTGTTGTAGAAGAGTTAAGTTAGAATTTATGAGTTATAATAGTTATGAAAGTTATAATATATAACTATGATTTATAGTTAGAAGTTATAATGCATCAAGCAGAGATAATATCGAAGGGGAATACAGATCGCCCGTATGAGTCGGCAGGCAGAAGGCTAAGCAAATAACCCGAAAAATAATCGAATTAATCGGGTTAGATGACCAGCCTTTTTGCAGATCCCGTAGCCAGTAGCACTCATAATTGTAATTGATCGGTATCGGTGAACGGCACTCGTGGGTGATTGGTATCAGAATCGGCAGCATAAAACAGAATTGGGGCATCCCTAACACACACACATATATATATATATACACACACACATAGTAATATATTCTATTTATTTAGTTAATCCGCATGCTCCTTTTTTAAATGACTATTTCAATACTTGTTTTTTGAGTCCGTATATTATGCATACTTAGTTTCTAAACCTCAAAAAATAAGAATGGGTTTAACTGTTCAGCTGTATTTAATCATGTAGACATGGTCAAGACGAGCTGCTAAAGTTCAAACCCAGAACAGGAAACAAAGGTGATTTCATAATTTTATAAGTATAGCATTGCTACTCAGTCACTCAGCGGACGCCCTTATCCAAAGCAACTTAACTACTGATACGATCTTACAATCCAAGCAATTATGGGTTCGAACCCCGGGCTCTCTGGTCTGTTACATATTAATAGAGTTTATATGAAATAAACACATTACAGAAATTACTGACGACAGTAATCCACCTTTAATGGTTTGTCTTTACAGGCTTGTTTCCCAGACCAAAATGAGCCTAACATGGCTCACATGGCTCAGTTCACTAGACTAGGAGAAAGCCTTGTCTGAGAACCAGGCTTAAGAGCTACAGATATTGAGTCCTCCAGGAGAACTGTGGCTTCCTGAGGAACAGAAATCCGTAGCATATTTGATTCTAGATGGTACCGTGTGATCCTCCTTCAGCTTGTCATTAAACTCTTTCCTGTGTTCAGAAATCCTGCAGATTGCACAGGTGACTACAACCTTTTTTTTTTTTTAAAGCTTGAATTGTAAGGAAGTGATAGAGTAATTTCCTAGCTGACCGCCACGAAGACCAGCGTTTCTTTTGGTCCCTTCCTTTAGCGATCATAAAGTGGCTTTGCCTTTTTTCTGTGTTGCCGAATAAACCTTCGTTTGCAAAAATGCTGCGGTTGTACGAAAGCCGCCCAGTTAAGGCCGGACATTTAAACACATTCTGCCTCCCTTCCACAACTGTCTTCTAAATCAAGGTTTCTCAGCCACAGATCTGCAGTTATGTGTGTATAAAGTGTGCCATAGTCACCTGCAGGGGGAGGTTGTCAATGAGTGACGTGATGCCAAACAGGACGAGCAGGATGTTGGTCAGGATGAACGCTCTCATGGCGTTTGTCACTTTCTGAATCTTTCTGTCCCGTTTCGGTCTGCAGGAAGAACTGCTGATGGAAAACATGGGAAAAGCTGAAAACGCATTTTTCCTCGGGATTATTACATATTTGCTTACTTTTCATTTCTGCTATCGCCATAGCAACTTGTCTATGCTGAAAGTCCCACTGTCTGTTACTAGATTAAGACACGTTTTTTTGTCTCACCTTTGGTCTCTTGCGTTTTCATCCTCGCATTCCTTCATCTTCCAGTCCATGATGTAGCCGATCAAAGGACACGTGACCAGACACAGGAGCTGCAGAGTGCCAAAGATGGACGCATAAAAGCCCACTGGAGAAAATACACACACACACACACACACACACATCAGCATGCAGTAGAGTGAGCTCCAGATTTAATGGATATAATTCGTATATCCATGTTGCAGGATACAGGGTGAGTCAAAAGTCACAGGACACCATTTTCCATAAACAAAAGGCAAAATGACATATCTAAAAATATATTTTAACCTATGTCTGGTACAAGGCTGTTGGATCAAGGGTCAGTTTTTTCCAATTGGAAGGTGGTCTTGTAGCATAACAAAGAAGACCGGAAGTGTCTCAGAAATCTGCGACAATCAATATTTGCAAAATTTCTTTTGCTTCAAAGGTTACTGACACAGAAAGCTCAACTATTTTGTTGTTCGATGGAACTGATGATTCTGATGTCTGGGGAACGCAGCTGCTGTATCATAGCAACAAACTTCAACAACTGAAATCCAGAAAGATCACCAATTTCACACAGCACCGTTACATCCCTCATAGCCGAATTCAGAAAAACCAGGACTGCGGTCACCAGAAAACCAAAGATGAAACCTCAAAGATGGGTTTGCAAAAAATCCACCATGCAGCACGAGTAAAAGTGTGAAAACTAAGTTATGTAAATACAGAATCATAATACTCCCCTAATAAAATCAGGTAATATAAGGTTTTAGGAGGAAATGATTAGAAGTAGCTCACACATCTCACACTAACAATACGAGAGAAATTGTCCCGTAAACTGAAGTGCATTTACTGAAAGGGAAAAAAGCCATCTCAAAACCTTTTTTTTAAAATTCAGCTTTACCTCGGTGGCCAGTATTTCTAGAGCTGGCTGTACTATGGCAAAATTAAATCAGCTAGTTCCTGGATCTTTATCGTCCGTTTTGCATGACCTTTTAATGACTGCAACCTTCTAATCAAGCAATGGAACACATTCTTTAGAACTTGTATGCCTCACCTTTCTCTTTAGCTTGCTTCTCCAGATCCGCAGATGCTAACAAGGGACAGAAACGATTGCACACATTACTTGGAAGAAATACAACAGCATCAAGTGAATGTGGAGGATCTGTGTGCGCTTACGGTGAGGGTTGCCGTGTGTAACCAGGAACTCCAGCAGTTTGTTCATGGCTCCCATGTAGAAGATGATCCTCAGCTGAGACATCCCCAT
>JAYJMA010076217.1:0-10136 GCA_036873895.1 Parotocinclus cabessadecuia
ATGTGTGTTGACAGTCACTGTTGTGTTCAGTACCGCGGCGTACCGTACCTAAATGCTTCAGATTATGAACATGAGCAGTGAATGAGATGATCTATTAGAAGCTCTGTCTACTGTACATGAGGTGAGGCGTCTGTTCAGATCGCAGGCTTCCCGAGTTCACGTTAATCTTCCCTATTATCCACACTTCCATGCTTTCTTTCCATATTTGTTATGCTTAATCACAGGATGACGTATTGCTGTCTATTTCCTCCTCTAAGTAAAACAGAACTCCTATAAAATAATAAAAGGGTGGAGTTTTTAGGAACGTTGGTTCACCGTCTTGATGTCTGATATGGTTTTGGCTTGCAGAGCGGAACGGTCATTAATACACTTTCCCTCAGCTAATCAACCTCGTTTATTACACATTGTTCCGTTTTTTTGTTATAGCACCTCCTGCAGCAGGCAAGCAAAGTGTGTTTGGGTTCGAGTCACAGCATGGGTCTGAGATCGAAAATGGACAGCTCAAGAGCAGAGAGAGATCTGACTTACAAACACGACTTTGAGGTAGTTGCCCTGGAGAGATTTAAGCAGATTAGTGACTCCGCCCTCCAGACCTCCACCGATGAAGATGCCTTTACCGAAGTGGTACAGCAGGATGGCTTTGAGAGCATTGGGATCGCCTGATCACAGCCAAAATGACAGAACATGTTAAGAGTCAGGTTAGGGTTAGGGTTTAGGGTTTAGGGTTAAGGGTTAGGGTTAGGTTAGGGTTAGGTTAGGGTTGGGTAAGGGTTAGGGTTTAGGGTAGGGGGTTAGGTTAGGGTTAGGTTAGGGTTGGGTAAGGGTTAGGTTAGGGATAGGGTTAGGGTTTAGGGTAAGGGGTTAGGGTAAGGGTTAGGGTTAGGGATAGGGTTTAGGGTAATGGTTAGGTTAGGGTTAGTGTAGGGGTTAGGTTAGGTTAGGGTTAGGGTAAGGTTTAGGGTAAGGGTTAGGTTAGGGATAGGGTTAGGGATAGGGTTAGGGATTGGGTTAGGGTTAGGGTAGGGGTTAGGGTAGGGGTTAGGTTAGGGTTAGGGTAAGGGTTAGGCTTTAGGGTAAGGGTTAGGTTAGGGATAGGGTTAGGGTAAGGGTTAGTTTAGGGTTAGGTTAGGGGTTAGGGTAAGGGTAAGGGTTAGGGTTAGGGTTGGGTAAGGGTTTAGGGTTTAGGGTTAGGGATAGGGTTAGGGATTGGGTTAGGTTAGGGTTAGGGTTAGGGTAAGGGTTAGGTTAGGGATAGGGTTAGGTTAGGGTTAGGGTTAGGGTAAGGGTTAGTTTAGGGTTAGGATTAGGTTAGGGTAAGGGTTAGGTTAGGGTTACGGTAGGGTTAGGGTTAGGGAACTAGAAAACCTCTTAAGGTTTCATGATGACCATTAGTCCTTTTAAAAGTGCATTGGCTCACTGGGTCAGGCTGTCTATTCTAAGTCCCTTGTTTCCTTATTTAATCTTTTAATTCTTTCTTCTTTTTCAGGTCCAGGGAGATACCGGAGATACTTCATCCAGGATCTGCATTCACCTGCAAAGTGGATAATGCTGCGTTTGGAGGTAAGTATGTCATTTTACTTTATTTGGGAACCCACTTGAGACCAGGGGTTAGGCTTAGGGAATAGGGGTCGGGCTTAGGAATTGGGGTTAAGTTAGGGATTGGGTTTAGGTTAGGGAACTGGGGTCAGGTTTAGGGACTAGGGGTCAGGTTTAGGAACTGGGGGTTAGGTTAAGGGACTGGGGTTAGGTTGTGGGACTAGGGGTTTAGGGACTGCGGAGGAATTGGGGTTAGGTTTGGGGACTAAGGTTAGGTTTAGGGACTGGGGTCAGGTTTAGGGACTGGGATCAGGTTGGGGACTGGGGTTAGGTTTAGGGACTGGGGTTGGTTAGGAGGGTTAGGGTTTAGGTGTTAGGGTTGGGGTTAGGGGTTGGGGTTAGGGTTAGGGTAAAGGAGCCCCCAGTTTACCGCGGTCCCAGGTAAGTTCAGCAGCGCCGATCCCACCCGAGACCCACGTTAGGCATGGGCCTACCTCATGTCACCAATCACGACTCGTCCACCCACTCCCCACACACACATCTCCCCCAGCATCCCACTCCTCTTACAATGATTATACTTTAGTCAGGAACTGAACCCAGTGCTGTAACATGTCCTGAGCGCATTCAGTCGTCCAGTGTACTCTGTCCTGGCTCACTCTGAATTGAGATTCTGGTAACAGTGGTAAGTGGGGCATGTTCCTGCTTGTGAGCAGGGCCTTTTCCTCTATTTCTAGGGTTCTGGAAAAGTTTATCAATGGAATCCAGATTGTATCCCTCGGGAACATTTCTGTTGCTGCCTTTAAGGCGCGTTGCATCTGTTTAATCGCGGTCATCTTCCCCTTTTGTCCGCGATGGTTGATGCCGAAAGCCCAGACGACCTTTTGTACCCTGACATTTAATTTGGCCTTTTTAATGGTTATGTGTTCTCCGCATGCCTAAAAGTACCACCTGGGTAACTATCAATTTGTATATCCCCGTACTCATGTTCCAGGATCCTAGACAGATTCGCATCCCCCAGTATACAAATGGGTTTGTTGGCAGTATATTCCCAAAGAAGCATTTTCCTTGGTGTTTGCATGTGCCTAACAATCCCAAAGGTCTTTGGTGAGCTGGTTTCTGCTCTAATCGATTCTAGTGGGGAATCGATCAAGAGATTGCCTTCTGGTCCCTGTATAGGGTTTCTATCCAGTAGATCTACTAGGGGCAGAACGTCTTCAGGTCTATCTGGATCCGAGATCGGGGATCTGCCCGGAGTTTTCATCTGCGGCTCATGGATAAGCGGCAGAGGGGAATTATTTCCCTGAATAGCAGGGGATAATTCAGATGGCAGATTTATCTCCGATTCGTCACGCTTCAATTGGGAGGCATTTTCTGTGGTATGAATTTCCATCACCGTCAGGGGTCGATTAGGGGTCACAGTCTGCGGCTCATGGTTAAGCGGCAGAGCAGCGACAAGGCCCCTGGGGGTAAGCGCGTCAAGGGAGGTTCCTCCCGTCGTGGTAAGAGCGGGAGGTCTTCCTCCATAGAGGGTCCCTCACCCGTCTGGATGTCCCCATTTCCTCCAGTCCCTTTCCCTTCCCGTTCTACTTCCCCCAATGTCCCTAAAATAAGTCTCACCCTCTTTACTGACTCTTCTCAGTGTTTTTTGGGGTATCTTTTCTTATACCACTTGACCGCTATGCCCAAGGCTTTTTTGCGGTCTTCTATCCCTCCCCATAGTGCTTCTTTAGTTTGTTGCGCTATGTGGGCTCTGTAGTGATCAGTGAGGATCAGCTGTGTGGTATAAGCCCAATTTCTGGCATTACCGTCCAGTAGGGACCTTGTTTGAGCCGTTATGTTGGCTGGTTTTATCACCCCCGAAAGGTAATTTGTGATCCTGGAGAAGGTGGAAGGCTCTGTCCCTGAGTCCAGCGCCAATTTTTCCAGATGATGATGTGAACGTATAAGGTTAAATACTTGTCTGATTAAATCTCCAAATTGTGTGTGCTTAGGGTCATGAGCATTACATTCCTCATCTTGATGTGTGCGTGTTGTTGTTGCACTTTTTTGTTTTTTTGTTGTTGTTTTGCTTATTGTGTTTGTTTCTGCTTGTTTGCCTCATCTCACTCCTTTGATTAGGATGATGTGCAGGTCTGTTAAAGTGGAAAGGGGCTCGAAAGGTGAGGGGTTCTGTATGGTGCTTGACCCAAATATGGGTGGGTTTCATAACCCAATGAGCCCTCATAATAATGAGAAGGATAGTAGGATTGGGGAAAATATCTCTCCTGTCCTCTGTATGGTCTACTATAAGCCATTCTCCTTCTCTGTCAAGCTTTTTAATTTACTGATATGTTTTGAGCAGATTGGATATGTTCCAGTAACGTTTTCACACAAGACAGATCAGAAACGATTTCACCTTGTGTGTGTAATACCGTCTCTGCCCAGAAGATGGCACCGTTGTATAAGAAATGACGGGTGGATTTTTAATTCGGCTGGATCAGGAAATAAGTAAAAGCGCGTGTCCTCCTGTTCGGGAAACGCGGTCTATCTGTGATTATTTAATTATCAGTCATCAAAATACAATTTAAAGGTCCTGTTTTGGTTTAAAGCAAGCCTGGTGTTGCAACGTTTCGGTTTTCTATAAAACCTTCTTCAGGCACAGGCTTGCCTAAGGCTTTCAATCACGGACAGTGCACGTGATATAGCGTTTGCACGTCCTACTTGGATAAAACTCCAATGTAAAAGTGATAAATTATTATCTGATAAGTCTGATGTTATAATCTGAATGATGTTTCTCTTTTCAGATTCGCGGAGTCTCTCAATCTCTCTTAGCCAATTCAGGCTGCATGTGCATTTAAAGACTTCCGCGTTTGGGCGTGGCTTGTCAGAAATTAAGCTTATTTTTCAGAAAATGTAGCCTTATTTTCTGACTCATGGGCGTGGTTTGTCTGGAATTAAGTGTATTTTATAGAAAATGTAGCCCTATTTTCCAGCCAATCAGAGCCTGTGTAAATAAAAAATATATAAAAATTGAATAAAAATTGTGAAAAATGTTGCTGTATTTATTGTGATTGTCCAAATAAAGACTTTTTTGGTTGTATTTTTGATCAATAGTAATAGGTTTCCAGGTAAGTAAATACTCCTTATATGAGCCTTTTTTGAACTTGTTAACCTGTTTTTTTTCTTTTTTTCTAGGTGGCCTAGCACACATGGGTGCCACTGGCTAGATTAGGTTTTAGGTTTGGGGTTAGGGGTTAAGATTAGGGTTAGGAGAGAGAGAGGGTTAGGGTTAGGGTTAGGTTTGAGTCTGGGTACAATGATTCCCCCCATCAACATTTATCGAATGCGTGGTTAGGGTTAGGGGTTGGGTTTAGGGTTAGGGGTTAGGGTTAGGGTTACCCGCCCACCTCCCACACACATCTCAACGTCCTCTTCATCCTACTAATCTCGACTGTTCCTTCAGTCCCCACGGATGTAACGAGTGGAGTCTGTGGATCCATTCCCTTTCCATTCTTTTCCTGGTGGTGTGAGACCACAGTGGGTTACACTGTAGGCCCATGACCTTTAAAGAAGGGATACCATGCCGAATGAAGTGTTGGACCACCAAGGTGTGTGTCTCCCTAGCCATTCTGATGTTATATCTATGCTGTGTCATCCTAGTGGCCAGGTTGTTCCTGGTCTCCCCCACATAAAAATGTCCTCCTTAATTGGGGTAATTTGCTATGAACTAATATGTCCCTCAAATTTTTATTTTTCCGGTAGGCCGAGATAACCTTGTGGTGGTCCAACACCTGATCCTCCATCAGAAACCTCTCGAAATTATCCTTGGCTGTCCTATTCAGCTGGACACTTCCCCTTGAGAAGGTTGTCATGAGTGGAATTGTTTCCCTCTTGTCATGTTCTTTTCCGCTAAGAAACCCCTTTAAGCATCCCCTCAGGAAGGAGCGGGAATATCCCTGTTTCCTGAGTGCCCGAAATAGGATTCCCTGTGCTTCCCAAAAATGACACTGTTGGGTACATATCCTGTGGAATCTCAATAACTGAGATTTGAGATGATCCCCCCCGAATGTGTGTTTAGGGTGATAGCTGGACTTGTACAGCAGAGCATGAGTGTCCGTCTCTTTGAAGTATACCCTTACCTGTAGTTTGTCCGAGGAGTCTGTTTGTACGTGACCATATCCAAAAAGTTGACCTCTGACCTATGTAGGGTATGTTTTATTTTTATGGCTCTTTGGAAGTTATTCAGGTGAGTGGTGAATTGCCTGGATTCCTCCTCTGTTCCTGACCAGACACCCCAGATGTCATCCAGATACCGGTAGTAGTGCAGGGGCTTGATCGGCCATGAGGCCAGGGCAGCCTCCTCCCACTTAGCCATGTAAATATTGGCATATGAGGGGGCGAATCTTTTCCCCATTGCTGTTCCCTTCACTTGGAATCAAATTCAAAATCATTCTTGGTTAGGTTGATTTCCAATAATTTAATCAAGCACTCGTCCGGTTTATTTTTATCCGGGTATCTGGTGAACCACTCTTTGACCCCCTCCAGTCCCGCCTGTATTTCTATGTTCATGTAGAGACTATCGATATCGATTGTGAAAAAGAAGCAGTCCGGTGGGAGGATGATCTGTTTAATTTTGTCAATGAAATCATAGGTATCTTTGATGTAGCTGGGGTGTCTGGTGCTAATAGGGTTAAGGAAGTGTTGCACATACTCTGCTGTAGCATTAGTCTCACTGCCACAGTCGGATACGATTGGGCGTCCCGGTGGCATCTCATTCGGGACACTCCAAGTCTCCGGGTCCTAGTGGACTTTGGGAAGCATGTAAAATACTCTTGGTCTTGGGTTGTCCGGGCCTTTCAGGTAAGTTTCCTGTTTTCTATTTATCTGGCCCCCTTCCCGTAATTGGGTGAGGATTTTCTGGACCTCTGGGACTGTGTCCATGAATATTGGTCCGGGGAGCCTTTCATAGTAGTCTTCCTGGTGCAGTTGTCTTTCTGCTTCTCCCACATATGCGTCCCTATCCATGATCACGATCACATTGGCCTTGTCGGCCGGTTTGATCACGATAGATTTATTACGGCGTAGTTGTTCTATTTCCTGTTGTTCCCCCCGATCGAGGTTTGGGACTTCCCTGTAATCCCAATGTAGGTTTTTCAGGGCATATTTGTCTGCCCTGATGATTTTTCTAATCGTGTTCGGGACCTGTGAGAGTTTCGGCGCCCAGGAAGACTTAGGGTTGAAGAGGGGAGGGTCAGAGTTTTCTTCCAATCTGTAATAGGTTGTTAATAACAATCTCCTGTGATATTGCTGTAGATCCCAGGTGAGTTGTTTTTTTCAAATATTGATCCATTTTAGGTGTGGGAATAAATGTCAAGCCTTTCTTTAGGAGACTTGTTTGGCTCTCGGTGGGTGTGAAGAATTTCGAGAGGTTTAGAACTTCACTACCCCTCTGTGGTCCCGGATTTGGGTTCAAAGGCCTGACAAGTTTAAGAACTGGGCCCAGTGTTGTAACATATTCTTAGCGCAGACTGTCGTCCAGTGAATTCTGTCCTGGTTCACTCTGAATTGTGACGCCGGCAGCAGTGGTAGGTGGGGCATGTTCTTAGTGATGTGGACATTAAGGCTTGTAAGCAGGGTCTGTTCCTCTGCTTTTAGGGTTCTGGAGAAATTTATCAGTGGAATCCAAATTTTGGCCCCCGGAAATTTCTCGGTAGCTGCTTTTAAGGCGCGTTGCATCTGTTTGAATGCGGTCTCTTTCCCCTTTTGCCCGCGGTGGTTGATGCCAAAGGCCAAAATGACCATTCGTACCCTCACGTTTACTTTAGCCTTGTTTATGATGTTCTCTGCATGTCTAAATGTGCCGCCTGGGTAACTGTCAATCTGTAGATCCGCGAAAGTATGTTCCGGGATCTTAGACAGGTTGGAATCCCTCAGTATGCAGATCGGTTTGTTGGCAGTGAATCCCCAATGAATCATTTTTCTAGCTGTGTTAATGTGCCTAACAGTTTTAAAGGTTTTTGGTGAGTTGGTTTCTACTCTGACCGGTTCTAGTGGGGGATCGATCAGGAGATTGATTTCCGGTCCCTGTATAGGGCTACTATCCAGCAGATCTGCCGGTGGCAGGAGTTCCTCAGGTCTGTCGAGTGCCATGATCGGGGATCTGCCGTGCGTCTCCGTCTGCGGCTCATGGATAAGCGGCAGAGGGGAGTTATTTTCCTGAATAGCAGGGCATAGTTCAGGTGTCAGATTTTCCCCGGATCCGTCCCCATTCAATTGGATGGCGTTTGTTGCTGCGTGAACTTCCACCACGGCTGGAGATTGACCAAGGGTCACTGCCTGCGGCTCATGGTTAAGCGGCAGAGCAGAATTATTTCCTTGCCACTTTAGAGAGGTAATTTGTAATTCTGGAGAAGGTGGGGGGCTCTGTCCCAGAATCCAACGCCAACCTTTCCAGGTGGTGATGTGAGCGTATTAGGTTGAATAATTGTCTTGTTAAGACACCAAAATTCCTGTATTCTGGGTTATTTGCATGCCGTTCCTCAGCTTGGTGTGTGCGGGTCTTTGTTATTGTACTTTTCTGTTTTTCATTGCTGTTTTTCTTGTGATGTTTATTTCTACTTGTTTTCCTCTCTCCAGTAGGTGCCGTAACGCGGCTTTGGCGAGGATCTCCAGGTAAGTAATCCTTATTCCCCCTATTGTGTGAGGCATGTTGTGGGTAAGTCATTTGGTCTCTAAATGCAATAACCCCATTCCTTTGATCGGGGTAATGAGTGGGGTGGAAGGGCGCTTGGAATTTATGGGTTCCATATGGTGCTCGACCCCAACGTGGAGGTATGATAATTATGAAGACCTCTTAATTGTTTGATGTGTTTTGAGCAGATTGGATGTGTTTAAGTGACGTTGTCACACAAGATAGATCAAAACCGATTTGATCTTGTGTGTGTAATATCGTGTCTGCCCAGAAGATGGCGCCGTTGTATAAGGAATGGCGGTGGATTTTCAATTTGGTTTAATCAGGAAGTAAGAACGCGTGTCCTCCTGTTTGAGAAACACCATCTATCTGTAATTATTTTGTTATTAGTAATTAAAAAGCAATTTAAAAGCACTATTGTGATATAGAGCAAGCCTGGTGTTGCAACGTTTCGGTTTTAAATGAAACCTTCTTCAGGCACAGGCTTGCCTGACGCATTAAGTCACGCACAGGGCGTGTGATAAAGTTTCTATACCGTTGTACTAAGATGATGATCCACTCTATGAGTTATATATTCTGATAAGTGATGTTTCTCTTTTTTCAGATTCGCAGAGTCTCTCAATCTCTCTTTCAGCCAGTTCTGTTGCGATATGGACACTCCCCGAAAGGCTGCATCTGTATTTAAAGACTCCCCGCTTTTGGGCGTGGTTTGTCAGAAATGAAGCCTATTTTTCAGAAAATACAGCCCTATTTTCTGTTGGAAATTAAGCGTATTTTTCAGAAATTACAGTCCTATTTTCCAGCCAATCAGAATGTGAGAAATTATATGGGATATTTTCATCAGAAATATTTAAAGTGGTGTTTTATTTGTATGTATATGTACATTTGAAAAATAAAAAAATATGAAAAAAATGTTTCTTTATTTTTGTGTTGTTTTGATTCTATAAGTCCTGGAAAAAATGTTATGTTCTTGATTGTATTATTAAACACCAAGTACAGGTTTCCAGGTAAGTAGGTAGTTCCCCTGAAGATTTTACTCCATGTTTTTGTCTCTTTTTTTCTTTCTTTTTTCCTTCTAGGTTTGCCGTTCCCAATCGAATGGAAGAGGATGGACAGAGGACGAGAGAGAAGAGGTAAGGAGGGCTCGGTGTAACCCAGCAATCACGGGTGGCACTGGCTATATTAGGTTTAGTGTTTTGGGTTGGGGTTAAAGGTTAGGGGTTAAGGATGGGGGTTAGGTTACAGGGTTAGGGTTAGGGTTAGGTTTGAGTCTGGGTACAATGATTCCCCCCATCAACATTCGTCGAATGCGTGGTTAGATAGGGAATCAAGGAAAAGCACGGGCCGGCGCATATTAATGACTGCCATTGTCCGTCCAGCAGACCCCTACTTGGCGTCTACTGATGTAACAAAAACCATCCGAGTTTGACCCGGTTGGGATTAATGCAAGTTAGTATATTAGGAGCAATTTTATTTAGGGGTTGTTGTTCTCAAAGTCCATGGTGGAGTGCCTCGATGGGCTTTATGCGGCCGGGACCTACAGTTTATTGTGCATCCGGATCCGTCGAGTGCAGCGACGAAGACGACTCTTCTTTATTCCTTTGCTGTTTTCTTTGGATCAGGGAACCATGGTTATGGTTAGGTGTAGGGCCCAGGTTAGGGTTAAATTTAATTAGGGTTAGGTGTTGGGGATAGGGTTAGATTTAATTAGAGTTAGGCAAGACTAACTAAGGTTATGGTTAGGTGTTGGGGTTAGATTTAGGGTTAGATTTAGGGTAGATTTTAGCTAAGGTTAGGGTTAGGTGTTGGGGATAGGGTTAGATTTAATTAGGGTTAGGGTTGGGGTTTAGGGTTTAGGGTTAGGGTTAGGTTTGAGTATGGGTACAATGATTCCCCCCATCAACATTCATCGAATGCGTGGTTAGATAGG
>JAYJMA010076228.1:0-10136 GCA_036873895.1 Parotocinclus cabessadecuia
AGGTCTCTCCACCCTGGGACTGAACCAAGGACCTTCTTGTTGTGAGGCAGCGGTGCTACCCACCGAGTCACTATGCTGCCCTGATAAAGTAAACCCCCTTTAAAAAAACATGACAACAATATTATATTAGGCCATATATTTACTGAGGAAAATGATCTAATGTGGGCAGAACGCTGAAGGTCGGAAATCCAGTTGATCAAATCTGACACGGATTTCTTTAGGGACTTTGTTTTAGGAGCACAGAGCAGAAATGACATGAAATTACTTCTTGGAGTTGAAAACTTTTTTAAAGTGCCAGAGATAGAGTGACAAGTTTTCAGTACAATCCATTTCACAGGAGTGATTAAAAAGCCACAGGCCACGTCTCGTGTGGTGTTGTGGACTTTTCGTAAAGGTTCCCAAACCCATTGGTACACGGAGTAAAAGCGTAATGTACTGTAACGTTTGGACTCGTGCCCGTTACACAACGGTGGGTATACACCGCTCTTTAAGGCACGACACGAACTGTTGTTCATGTAAGAATGATCAAATGGTGCCACCTGCTGCGTGTACAAGGTTTCACAGAGCAGCAGTTTATACTGGAGTAACTACAAGTGTTTTGTGGTTCTAGCCTTGAAATGGCAGCCCGTTTCTCACAACATACGTATGCACAGTGTTACTATACGTCTACTCACGTCAGATATGTTCCTCTAAGATTGATGCCCAACATCAGATCCACTTTTTTCATGGGTGTTTCCAATGTTCCTGTTAGGCTGATCGCACTGGCGTTGTTCACCAAAATGTCGATCCCTATGTTTATTCGCATGCAAGAGGACATATTCAAGTAAGAAGCTCCATTTATTCTATTTAACAACCATGATAGTTCAGCCACCTGTGTCACTCACCTCCAAATTTTTGGACTGCGTTTTCTACCGCATTGCTGATCTGTTTCTCATCACGAACATCCACAATACATGGCAGAGCTTTTCCCCCTAATGCCTCAACTGCGAAATGGACAAAGTAAAATGCCATTACATGGAGAAATAAATTCTGGATTATGCTTTTATTTTGTTTGTTTATTTTTTTTTTACAATGGCTGGTTGGTACAAGTGGGTGGACATGTTGCGAAAAACACAAAGCATGACAAATGCAAAACCAAAACCCTATGATAAATTAACTTATTCTTGGAACTATACCTAGTCACTTATTTATGCTTTTTATTTCTATTTTTTTAAAGGAAAATGTTCATTTATTTATTTATTTATTCATGTTATTGTTGTCAGTGCACTATTTATATTATGTTTTATGTCTATTGGACAGGGAACCCACTGTTATTCAAACCTCGGTCTCTGTAGAGGTGGACGAGCATATTAGACTGCTGCACCATGAGACCACCCTTTTTTTAAAAATTATTTTTAACTGTGATATGTAAGGAAAAAATGATACACATGCAGGTGGCACGGTGGACTAATTCGCTAACCCACAACCATTTACATTTACATTTACAGCATTTAGCAGACGCTCTTATCCAGAGCGACTTACAATGAATACAGTCTTACATTTTTTAAGCAATTGTGGGTTAAGGGTCTTGCTCAAGGACCCAACTGTGGCAGCTTGGCAGAGGTGGGATTTGAACCCTGGACCTTCTGGTCCACAGTCCAGTACCTTAACCGCTAGGCTACCACAGGCCTATTACACATCTTCTGATCATGTAAAAAAAAACTACAGGAGTTCTGGACAGACATTTTCATCACTGTATCAAGAGTATTTAATTATAAACTGGACCCAGATCACCTGTGGGCAATTTGTAGTAAGCCTGAAGATGTCCCTGCCTGTTCAGGTGACTGTGAGGATATAGCTTTTATGTTATTACTAGCTAGACAACAAAATCTCTTCAGCTGGAAGTCGCTGTGGTTAAAGGACATGGCCTTTTTTCTTAGTTTGAAAAATATTAAGTTTAGCCTGAGGAGCTCGGTCAATACATTTTATGAGACATGGCAGCCTTTCATTACAGATTTAAAACATCTTACTGAGTTGACGGTGAAGGGGAGTAAGAAAGGAGGAGGGCTTTTTTCCTCCCTTCTTATTTCCTTTTGTAGTATTATAATTATTGTTTTACCTCTAAAGAGCCATTTATTTTATTATACGTGATTAATTACTTACTGTATGTGGTTCTAATTATGTTTGTGTGTTTATGTCTACCTTTGACTTTTGTTTGAAAATGAATGACTCCTATATAACTGCTTGAAATGTTTACTGGTTTGTCTTGCTTATTCTTTCTTGCTGTTGAGTCACCAATAAAAAAGATGAAGGACAAAAAAGAAACCATGGGTCGGTAGATCAATCCACGAGGCTATAAAAGCACGTACCACTGTGTACAACAAAGGTCTAAGCTCTGGGGATATGACTCTGTACAAATCGGGTTGGGTAAAGCCGAGGTTCAACAGCGCCATGACGACAGAAGAAGATTGTGGAACCATCACCGGTTGTCTCCGGACTATTACTGACTTTCAAAAACAAACAAGCTTAGAGTTAAATGTGTCCAGAGATGGCTACAGAGATGGTTGTGGACCACAGGAAGGAGAAACAGTGGTGGTTTTTGGTAGGACCCAAGGATGTGGGATAGACGCATGTAGACGATGTATAAAAATAACAGGGAAATGATATAGAAAAAGGAATAGTGGATTAAGAGCGGAGCGTAAGGCTCCTAAACACAAAAAAAACAAATGGATAAAAGGGAGCGCCACGGTGTTGCGTCCCGACTGGGAGCAACGTGCGAACTGGTCGCGAGAGGGCGCTAAAGCGCCAACGAAGCAGGCGTGCAGAGAGCACTATTTGAGACGTCTCCCAAATGGTGAGGTATGGAGGTAGTCCGAATGGCAGGGAGCGAGCGTAAGCTCGTGTGCAGGCAGTGGAAGAAAGCCATGCCGGGGCACGTCTTATAGAGTGGCGAAACACCCAACGTCCCATTTGGAGCGGGCAGCCGGCTGGGGCGCAGACGCCAAAGCACCAGAGGGCGAGCCTGAACTCGAACCCGCAACTTTTGTAGTTTTTGTTTTTTTAATAAGCAACGCTTAATTTTTGCTGGATCCTGCTGGTTTGTTTTTTATTCTAACACCATAAATTACCTTTCGGCTTTATTCTCGTTTCCCTATAGCAAAGTCACTACTTGAATTTAAAATCCTGAACTTCATTGACATTTTTGACATTACACTTTCAGTTTATGTCCTCTGGGCATCCTGTACTTCTCATATTTGAAGAATATGCCATAACTTTGTGAGTCCAGAACATCTGCATTTTATGTACACATAAAAAGAAAATAAGCAACGAGGTCAACTTGGCACCTTGATGAAGCTGCCAGGTGCTCCTATTGGAGTATAAGGGGAGTAACGTGAAATATATGCCACTAGAGTACAGAAGGTATTTTTTTTAATACTGTGTACAACGTTACCATATTTTCTGCCTCTCTTCTAATAGAGAAAATGCAAAGACATTATATATGACCATGATACAGTTACTAAAACACTAAAACACTTTTCATTCATTCATTATCCAGCCGGTGCCCTCCCGGAAGCTCTGGGGGTCTGGGGGGCAAGAGCAGGAACAACCATAGAGGCGGCGCCAATCCATCATAGGGTACACACACACACACAGTCACACACTAAGGCTGACTTTAGAAACACCAATTAACCTAGCACGCATTTCTTTGGATTTTTGAAGGAAACAAGAGGACTCTGAGTAAACAGACGCAGACAGGGGGAGAACATGCAAACTAGGCACAGAAAGGACCGGGCCAGGTCGCTCCACCCTGGGATTGAACCCAGGACCTTCTTGCTGTGAAGCAGCGGAGCTACCCACCGAGCCGCCCCTAGCCACACTAGTTAAAAGTTTTTACTTCTGGAAAAAAAACATGGTTTGATTTTGATAATGACTCTTCCCAAAAGCCAGGATTGGTATAATGCTCCTGCAAATGGAAGACAACTCCATTATATAGACACATTCACAAAATCACTATAATTTCCAGTCCCGCTCTTTCTCTCACTTTCTTAATGTCGGTCAGGTAAATGAGTCAGCATTACACAGCTATTTCTGTGTTCCCAATCCTGTCATTTGGACTGTTCAAAACATGCAGCCTAATGGCTCATCAATAGCAAACCGTACAATCTTCAGGATTGACAGAATCCAGGATGACCCAGTCTACAAAACCTTATTTAGAGCAGATCGATAATTGACCTACACATTTCAAAGCAGCGGCGCAAGCTCTACTTTGTTGGTAGCTGCTCCAAAACTCCTTTATAGACATGTGATTTTGTTATTTTGTAGTCCTGATGGTCACGATCGGAATGGATTTCAAACTATCTACTTTGCTCTGCTGCCACTGAGCCCTGCAAACTTTAGCTTCTTCGACGAATTCAACGTATTCATAGCTGAGGGGAATGAAGATCCACATGGCGCTCTGAGTGAAGCGAAGGCGGACAAGTTTCTTGAAAGCGTGTTCTTGGCACATCTCTGGCACAGTGAATTGAGATGTTAGAGCAAAAGGTGAGCACGCTCGTGTTTGGTGTTACTCTAAGCGGTTTTCCATTAAATTTAGATCAAGCTGGGTAGTACCTGATCTGTGTGTGAGTATGCATGTTTATTCAGGATTGTGCGTGGAGAGGCAAACAAACAAATCGACCCCGCTCCAACTCTTATCTTCACACTATACTAAGCCTGCTGTTCATGAACTCGTGGTTCTGATTCTCTCTTCTGTATTGTCATCATTGCCAGTATTTCTCAGTGTATGATTTATTCCATAACCTGGACTTCAACATACTAATCTGGTCCTGGTGTGCAAGTGGGATGAAGTGAGCTTAGCTTGTACAAACACCGACAGCTATTAAGATGCTTAGCAATTCACCGCAAGCTCTCACTGGAACAGATCCATGGAATTTGCACAAATTTAATCACATTAAAACAGTACAAGCTTCTAAGAGCAGGACAAGACTATGGACATGGACAATTGCATTCTTTGGTTGCATATGCCATCTTAACCGAACAATAAGGTTTGTGTGCAAGTAGAGTTAAACTGTTGAAAAGAGTTGAAATGTGGCTTTGACAGCTGCGATTGAATCTGCAGAGAGCAGAATGCTTTTGGTAACATTTACATTTATGGCATTTAGAAGCCTCCCTTATTCGGAGCCATGTACAATTGCACAGGGACCCAACAGAGTCCAGTATCTTAGCAGCTAGCAGCGAGAGAAGCAGTTTAACACAGTTCCAATAATACACACTGAGCAGAAATCATTCTCTAAATGTAGAATTTTCCACAGGCAAGTGATACACAGTACAATGGTCTCCTGCACTCTATCCTGTGCCGGATGTGAAACTTCAGCAGTGTGTGATGTGGGGATTCACGTTGCGGGACAGAGGACTGCTGGGAAATGGCTAGCAGGGAAAACAGGTTACTGGTCTTCTCAATCCCTATCCAATCAACGAACAGGTTTTATTGGGAATAGCCTAATATTAGATTGTGTGTTTTTTTACACGTTCACTTTGCCGTGTCTGCAAAATCTGAAATGGTTATGGTGTCACATTTAATAATGAGCATTCCATTTTTTTTGGTGCCGTGTGCACCGGATCAAAAACGAAAAGGACCTTTTCATTTAAGGAAGCAAAACAAAAAAACTTTTTTTTTTTTTACGTGAGTTTTTTTTTTTGTTTTGTTTTGTATTTATTGCAATATTACTCGTATTTCTTTATTAGTAGTTCAGTACAGTGGAGGAAAGTTTTTTTTTTAATCCCTTGCTGATTTTGTAAGTTTGCCCACTTACAAAGATATGAAAAGTCTATCATTTTAAGGGTAGGTTTATTTTTGATCCCTCTAGCAATCAAGACTTAACACTTGGTGGCAAAATCCTTGTTGGCAAGCACAGCAGTCAGACTTTTTTTGGTACTTGATGATGAGGTTAGCACATGTCAGGAGGAATTTTGGTCCACTCCTCTTTGCAGATCATCTCTAAATCATTGAGATTTTGAGGCTGTTGCTCGGCAACTCAAACCTTCAGCTCCCTCCATGGTCTGGAGACCGGCTAGGCCAATCCTTAATGTGCTTTTTTGAGCCACTTATTTGTTGCCTTGGCTGTATGTTTGGGGTCATTGTCATGCTGGAAGACCCAGCCACGACCCATTTTTAATGTCCTGGCAGGGGGAAGGAGGTTATCACTGAGGATTTTACGGTACATGGCTCCACCCATTCTCCCATTGACGAGGTGAAGTAGTCCTGTGCCCTTAGCAGAGAAACACCCCCAAAACATAATGTTTCCACCTCCATGCTTGACAGTGGGGATTGTGACCTTTGGGTCATAGTCAGAGTTTCTCTTCCTCCAAACACGGCGAGTTGAGCGCCTGGGCATGCTCCTGATGAGGCAGCGCATGTTCTCCTGAGGGATCTCCTCCCAGACCTGGATTAAAGCATCAGACAACTCCTGGACAGTCTGTGTTGCAACATGGCGTTGGTAGATGGAAAGAGACATGATGTCCCAGATGTTCTTGATTGGATTAAGGCCTGGGGAACAGGCAGACCAGTCCATAGCACCAATTCCTTCATCAAGCAGGAACTGCTGACACACTTGAGTTTGGATTTACATTATTTCTTATGGGAACTATAACTTTAGTCATTGCCATTTTGGTTATCGTCAGGCATTCCTTAATGGATTAATGACAAGAATAACGAGTGACGTGCAAGTGAAATGGCTTACTGCCAGAATGAATAGGTAGCATCATGTGTAGCTTGGCTGATTATTTCGAAAGCAGCATGTTTGCTATTATGTTTGAGGTGAAGGGCATTTTGTTGACATGATCCACTTGTCTGACCCCTCAGAAGAAAGGATCGTTGTAAATCAATATAAAGATACAGATCTTCCAGGATGACATTTCTCTTATCCAGCGGGCACAAGACGTATGGCATAAGCCCTCAACCTGGGACAGCATGGGTGATTGTAAGACACCCCCATTATCAAACAGCAATCTTTAGTAAGAATCATGTGTTGCGTGGATCTTAAAGAGAGCTTAGATCTGCTGAGAGAAAATGGAATTAATCCAAGCTCAATGCAGATTTTCAGCACAATCATTCTCAGTGGATTTGAATGGCAATCAAGACAGCCTTCTACAGAAGAAAGCTGAAAGAATACGCTTCAGATCCACCCCCTCCTGCTCCTCCTTAACTGCCAAAGACTTTGCCACCTTCTTTGAAGAGAAGATAAACAAGATCTGCCTGTCCTTTACACATGCCCCTATCCCCAGTGCAAATGTACAACCTCGCAACGCTCTAACCAGTTTTTCACCTCTTTCCACAGATGATCCACAGATGATGTACTTAACCGTCTCTCATCCAGCAATCCTGTAACCGGCGGGACATCAAATTTCAAATTTTCAAATTTCATCAAATCAAACTTCATCTCTCCATCCCTCATTCCCTTCATTTCATCAACAACTCCCTGATGTCTGGTTATGCTCTTGCCTTCAAGAGTTATTCCGATTTCGAAGAGACCGACACTATATCTCAGACATCAACAACTAGAGACCAGCATCACTCTGTCATTCTGTTTTTCCTCTTAAAATACTGGAACATGCTGTCTAAAACCAGTTATTAGGTTTTCTCACACAGAATTACCTAAAGGGTCGCAATCAGTCTGGTTTTAAGACAGCTCACTTCACAGAAACAGTAATGGTGACTATTTTTGACAGAGCATCCAGGTTTTGATCGGTTTTGATCCTTTTAGCTGCCTTTGACACAGTCAACCACATAATTCCCCTTTCTCTAGTCTTGGAATCGTAGGCTCAGCCTGGCAGTGGTTGGCTTCCTATCTGGATGATCATTCTTATCAGGTATCATGGAGAGATTCTGTATCTGAACCACACGCCCTTACAACGTACACAATGCTCAGTTCTGGGACGTCTTCTTTTCTCTCTCTACACCCATTCTCTTGATGAAGGCATAACCTCCAGTGGCTTCTCCTATCACTGTCATGCTGATGACACTCAGCTCGTTCTCTCTTTTTCTCCAACAGATGTTCAGGTCTCCACCCAAATCTCATCCTCTCATCTGGAGAGCATCTTATCATGGATGTCAGCTAAGCCTCTAAAGCTAAACCACAGCAAATCTGAGCTGCTGTACATTCCTGCAGATGGGTCCCCTTATCGAGATTTTGCCATCTCCCAGAATGCATCCATCACACCTTCGGAGAATGCAAGAGATCGTGGAGTTATCTTTACTAACTAGCTGAGCATCTCTGCTCACATTTCTAAACCGACCCAGTTGTTTGTGCGTTTGTTTGTTTATTGGCCTTACTATCAGCATCAATATCATCTAGCGTCAATGTTGTAATTTAAAAAAAAAATGGATTATTGCACTAGTCTTCTGACTGGACTTCCGATCCATAAATTCAGACCCCTTCAACTCATTCAGAAGCAGCTTCTCTGGTTTTAAATCTACCCAAATATTTCTCATATCATTCCACTGCTGCATTCACTTTACTGGCTCCCTGTAGCTGCCCCCTTCAGATACAAAACCGCGATGCTCGACTACAAAACCAAAAATGAAACGGCACCAACTACTTGGTGGCATGGCTCAATTGGATCCTCCACTTAAGATGAAAGGAAGACAAACATCAAGACTTCTACATCCTGGCACCCAGGTGGAGAAATTAAGTTCCACTGAATGTCTGAATGGCAGAGTCTCGCTCTTCAAGCGGCAACTAGAAACTTACCGCTTAAGTGAAAACTGAAGAAGAAATAAGAAAAGAAAAGGAGAGAAAAACCTTTTGCTTGTGTGTTTGTTCATTTTGCCTACATCAGATTCCACCTGGCTGTGGTCGGGTTGTGTTCTTAGGCTATCGCTTATTTGTACGAACATGAGGTTTGGTATACTAGGAAGAATACGAAGCACTTTTGTACATCGCTCTGAATACGGGCATCTGCTAAATGCTGTAATATGTAAATATCTTCAATACAGATTCAGAGACTTTAATGAATCAATTATCTAGTTGTATACCATTAATGCAAATCCATAATCTACACCAAACAAGTTCTCAAACATTTTCACTCATGGAGACAAATTTTAGAAAACAATGTTAGGAAAAAAAAGGCTTGAGAGTCTTGCTAGAGTTGTCTTGTGCTTGCATCACCTTGTTCTGTATAAGGTAGTCAGGACAGCCTGTATTAGGTCAGTCTTTTCCTCATGTTGAGTTCCAGTAATAACAATTTTGCTTTGCTATCAAGCCTTAAGTCTTGGTCACACACATAGTGATATGAACACTGGCAGCAACCAGCAGCTCATCTATCTCAGCACCAAATTGGAAGAGGCAAGGCGAGTGCAGGAATGTCTCTGGTGAGCAGACTCTGAGACTCGTCTTTTTTTTTGTCTTTTACTGAGCAAATCAGTGCACTTTAGTGCTGGGTAGTATACCGGTTTATGTGCTGTACTGTTGTTAACATTTCCATACAGTATTAAATTTCTATATAGCACCAGGACCATTAAATAGCAGAAGCAACTCTCTAACAGCTGTAACTCTTCAATAGGCAGCAAATGATACTGCATAATATCGTTTGTTGATAGAAGTGCTATGGGGCACTGTGTAGAACAGCATCGCTGAAGAGAGAAAGCAGAATGCAACAGGAAACAGATATGGTGGATAAAGGAAGTTAGACTAGAGATGCAAAAAGAAGATGCAAAAGAAGAACATGTGCCCCAGAAAGTCTGCAGTTTATAAGCGTTTTGGTTGTTTTTGCTTGGGCAAAGTATACTTGTGCAAAAATATGAGCAGATAAAATGTGATTGTATACAAACACACATATATACATACAGTGAAAAATACACCGACAATTGATAAACTCCATATGTAGCCATGTGCAATTGTTACATGTAACTTGCAATAGTGTGCAAGAAGGAACTATTAAACAGTTCTGTGAGTGCAGTCCAGGAGTGCACGTGAAATTTGTAACTGTATTGATATCTATATTCAAAGTGAAAGGCTGTGCAGTTTGGGGAGTTTGGGGAGTTGAGGATGGGAGCAGGTAAGAGATGGTTCCTGTTATTGATTGTTTAGCATCCAGATGATGTTCTACCTGAAGGCCAGTTTGATGCCGGTGATGGACTTTGTTTTCTCCATTCTCTG
>JAYJMA010076239.1:0-10136 GCA_036873895.1 Parotocinclus cabessadecuia
AATTTATGGTGATTGAGGTACAAGTGATATATTCAAGAAGAATGAACAGAATCATGTTAACTGGATGAGAGTGCCACAACATTGACTGTTCAGTAGGGTGTATGGTCACCCAAGAGTGCCAAAACACACTGACAATGATGGGCATGGACAGGATTAGATTTGTCCAGCATATATATATATATATACACAAGTCAATGCCAATTAGAGCAATCAGTTAACCTACCACACATGTCTTTGGACTGTGAGAAGAAACCAGAGTACCCAGAGTAAACCTACACAAACACGGAGAGGACATGCAGACTCCACACAGAAAGGACCCAGGCCGCTCCGCCCTGGGATTAAACCTGGCACCTTCTTGCTGTCAGGCAGCGGCGCTACCCACCGAGCCACCATGCTGCCCACAGTCCTTGTATGATCCTCTTCATATTCATTTTAAAATATCCCCTCATTTTTGTGAGCAGTATAATAAAGATTTCCAGTATCCAATAGCTGCCTATTTAACAGCTTTACAGTATGACTGAACACACATAGCGAAGACATTTGAGCTTCTCCTTCACTATTAATATTGTCACCTGGCTGCACTCTCGAAAACTTGGCACTCGGTGAAACAGGTGGGGCAAATCTTATCTTAGACAGGCTGTGGAGGGCCAAGCCAAGGCAAGGCCAAGTAAAGGCATAAATTCCTGCTCTTATCCCAAGAGATATTATAATTATTAGTGCTATCACATCTTCAGAGGTAGGGGACTTAGACTGTCCTCCCTCCTGAGCTCTACAGTCCTCCCCTACCCCAAACTAGAAATCCTTGTCTTTTTTGTGGACATCATTTGTTTTATTGCAGAAGCTGCAGCAGTTAATCCTCTTGCACTGATGTTGTGTTTCTTTTGTTCTGCGTTTGACGTGTCCTTCAAAGCATGTTTTCTTCTATAAACTGTTTATATTTACAGCTCTTGAACACCATTCCTTGTTCACCACGGGAACATAATAGAGAGTTAGAAAGGAAGCAAAGTCATACTCCGATATATGATCTCCTGCTTTCCAAATGTCCTCTAAAAATGTGGGGTTTATTTTATTCCTAACATGCTATCAGACAAACTCTTTACTCTTGCTATAGGCAAGGCAAGTTAGTATAGCACTTTTCATACAGAGTGGCAACATAATATAATATTATGAATAATGTTCTAAAAATAACATCATAGCATGGCATTCGGAATGGCCTCTTACCTCTACCTGCAAGTTCCGGTTAACCTATATAGCCTTTAGTGTTGATGGAGACAGAAGAACAAACATTTACACCGTAATAGACTCGAATAAAAAACCCTGTATAGTGTAAAGAGGAAACCTCTTCTTGTCCCTTTATATGATGCAGACATCACTAAAAGCACATATGCATTTACCTTTGATCATTTTCTGTTAACTAAGCATTTTGAGCAGCGGATACAATGCAGTCAGGCAGTTTTCAGACATTTTCACATTTTGTTATGTTGTGGCCTTACAGAGTGTCACAGCAGGCTATTCCTACCTTCCTACCATCAACCTCTACATTTACATTTTACATCTAGCAGATGCCCTTATCCAGAGCGACTTACAACTGATACAGTCTTACAATTTGGGCAATGGTGGGTTTGGGTTAAGGGCCTTGCTTACGGATCCAGCTGTGGCAGCTTGGAAGAGGTTGATTTTGAACCCTGGACCATGAGGTCCAGAGTCCAGTACCTTAACCACTAGTCTCTGTACGTCAATGTGTGATACTATGGATCTGGACAATACTTAAATTATACTGTTCATATGTGCAATAATAAGAGTAGTATAATTCGTTTTAATATGTGCCCAATAACTTAGAGAAACTGATTTATGCAGATTGTTCCATATTTCTTATCACATTTACTGACACTTGTCCACTTTACTATTACTATTCATACATAGTCATTTAATACATGTACTTATTGTTTTCTGTTTATTCTTACGCAAATGATTGCAGCTATAACAGCTGCAATGATTCTGATTCTGATTCTGATTCATGGATACAGAATTACAATCACCTGTTAAAAATCATATCATGATGTAGTTTTTTTTACCCCATTATTAGGCCTAAATTGCCCCCATCCCAACCTTTCCTGGAACTGACCTGAAATGCAGGAATGGATATCTATTAACAAATGACATGCTGTTAACCGCACAAAACATGAACGATCTGTTTGAAATTGATTCATGTCTGTATAAAAGATAAGATCAGATACCCTTAATGGTTCCACAATGGGTAAATTAACAGATGACAGCAGCAAAGTGGCAGTACTGCTTACAGTATGAAATTGTAAAGCACTTAAAGTGAAAAACGCTCAGCGTGAGCAGGAGCTGCTGTAGAAAGTTGTCACTTTTGATCTAATATAACATGCAATATGTAGATATATATTTTTGTAGGTGCTTTTATAATAAAGGAATGTGCAGGCTGTTATCCAATGTTTAATATGGCAGAGTTTATGTGCTGGAATCTGGTGTTGCAGAGCCAATTTGATCCGCTTTTAGTGCGTTATGGCATAATGGTCACTGATTGTGAAAATTGTAGCTATCATTTGAATGTAAGAGATTAAATGATTAAAATGGCATGGTGTGTGTCAAAAATGGGATGGAACGTGCATATTGGTAACTAATTTTGCAAAGAACTGTTACAAATGAGGGTTAATTATAACAAATGGAAATGAAAAATAATGTAGGTAGTCTTCAAGTGTTAACAGCTACTGGACAGCACAGCAGGTCCTGGGTCCTGCATGTCCTCCCTGTACCTGTGTGGGTTTACTCTGGGTACTCCGGTTACCTCCTACAGTCCAAAGACATGCATGTGACGTTATCTAAATTGGCATCAGCTTCCTGGCCAGTCTCCCAGCCCATTATATCAGTCATTCAGTATGTGGCAGCCATCACTGTTACACTGACAATAATAATAATAAGAGCTAATGTGTATATTTCATGTGATGTGGCAACCAGCTTTCAATCCAGCTAACCAGACAAACATTCAATACAAGGGTGAAAGAATGCGGTTACCAGCAGATATGTACATAAAACCATGTGTAATCGCGTCAAGCAGATGTCTGTCCCATTTATTTAATCAGAATGGCAGTCACAGAAAATGAATGTTAATGACTGCCCTACGAATAAACACCTGGATTGTGGAAACACCGTGAGAAAGGCATGGTGGAGACGGAAGAAAAGAGATAATCCCATAACAAGGACAGGCCGTCCAGCCTTTATCATTAATACACTTCGCATGTTTTCAGAGAAGAACAGCTACGCTCCAACTCTCCCTGTACATTGTGGAGGAGTGTAATTGGTTCCTCTAATGTGTCCTTACCTCAGCAAGCTCCCCTCCCTCTGCCTGTTCTGCAAAAAATTCCTGGGCTGCTTGGCAGAACTTGTCGAGAGATTTTTCTCTTGCTGCAGGTGTCACTTTCTAGAGCATTCCTCTAGGAATGAGGTTGTGTGATTTGTTGTTGTCCCTCCCTGATATATCTCCGCCTCAAGGGTGCAATTACTGTTTGAGACAACTCCTAACTCCTACCAGCAGTTAACTTTACCTTTATGACTCTGACAGAAATGAACTAATGAATAGTAGGACAAGTAGCCAAAAATAAGTACTGGTACTTAGACATGTATGATAAATTTAGAAGCGAACATATTCGGAATAAATACCTATGTAAAAACCCTCTGATCTTTCTATGCACTACATTTTAGTAGCTTTTTCGTGCATTTGTTGACCAACTGGGGATCCCCTGCCTATATTAGCTCACCAAATACTCAGCCTTTCATGGATACTGCTGCACCAAACCAAATCATTTTACATCATTTGTTTATAATTCAGAGTGTCTGCCTCATCGCTGTCTCTCAATTGCATCCGTCCCAGCTTTTTTTACAGCCTGCTCCAGGCCTGGAATGCAGGGATGGATGTTCATTAAGAAATGAAAGATTTCTCTCTTGTTGCAGGTGTCACTTTCTAAAACAGTCCTCTAGGAATGAGGCTGTGTGATTTGTTGTTGTCCCTCCCTGATATATCTCCGCCTCAAGGGTGCAATTACTGTTTAAGACAAATATTGTTGGCTCAACTCTTCCTGCCACCCGTTAAATGTTCTATCACCTTTTTGACTCTGGTGGAAATGAAATGGAACTAGTGAAAGGTGGGACTAGTAGCCAAAAATTTACAAAACTAGTAAAAGTTTTAGAAATAAATACCTGTTCGAATATCCTTTTAATGTAAATGTAAAAAGTGAGATCTAAAGATTTGTCACTCCATAATTTTCTTAACACTGAATTAATTCCAAACTTTTAATCATATTCCCCTTCTGAAAAAGTGATTTCTTGGCTGCAGCCCTTCCAAAAAGACCTGGCTTCCATCAGGCTTCCTCAGACTGTAAAAGGGGCAACTCTGCAATAAATGCTTGCCACTGTATACAGTAGAATCTGTTTTTCCGACATTCAGTTTTTAATACTGTATACAATTTTCTTGTATTCTCTGGTTGTGTTCTAATGAAGAGGCCGAGAAATATTGATATATGGTTATTATACTATGCCTAAGGGATAGTATAGCTAATGTAGTGGGGTTTTATTTTTGTAAGGGGTACAAGCTTATAGAAGTCGCTCTGTTGTATGCAGTCCATGTGTTAACTTAATAGATCGAATAGCTACATGTTAGATATAAAGTAATGTAAAGTCTTAGGCCACCATTTGCCACATCTGAAAATAATGGAGAAGGCTGTTAAATAAAAAAAAAATCCTGATTAAGCTTCTTTTCACTGTAGAGGGGTCAAACCGAATAAGCTGTTATTGCTGAAGTGTAATGGGATTTCACACTAAATTCTTGCAACTGTAAATTGATGCAATGGGCATGTCCCTGGAATGCTCTGCTGGGGAGTTTTAGGTAATAGCATTCATATGGATGTTATTCTGATAGACAGAAATTGTTCAGGTATTGTTTGAGAAACATAACAGAATGTTTAGGGTAGTGACTTAACCTCCAGATTCTTCATAACTCTGTCCAGCTGAGCATTGGTGGATTGTGGGTACTGTGGTAGCCTAGCGGTTAAGGCACTGGACTCTGGACCAGAAGGTCCAGGGTTCAAATCCCACTTGTAAGGGTCCTTGAGCAAGACCCTTAACCCACAATTGCTTGGATTTTAAATCTGTAATAATTGTAAGTCGCTCTGGATAAGAGCGTCTGCTAAATGCCGTAAATGTTAAATGTCCAACGCTTTGAATAAAGCTGAGTCGCTGTACAAAAATATTTATAAAAACGAGCTACTCATAGTACACTAAGTGATCAGTTTATTAGGTAATAGGTACACCTCCATGATTCTACACTTACTCTCCACTTTGTAGGTCTCCAATTACAGACTGTAGTCCTTCAGTTTAACTGCATTCTTTGTTACACCACAGCTCACAGCGCCACAGCTCTGGGGTAAAAGCTGTTGGCACGTCTTGCTGTGCTAGCCTTGTCAGACCTTAGTCCTCTATCAGATGGAAGTGGTGACGTCCAGGATGAATAGGGTCAAGTATAAATTTGCTAGGGTGGTTTTCAACCCTGCTGTTGTAAATGTCCCGAAGCACTGGCAGACAACAGGTGATGCTCTGCCTATGTGCTGAGGTGGACGATTCAGATGATGTGAGAATGGACTCAGTCACTATGTTGAATCATCAGGGGTACAGAAAAAAAAAAAACTTGTGTGCTGTGCTCTCTTGGTGGTGAAGACCATGCTCTTCACCCTTTGGGTAGTCAGATAAAGTGGTATCCAAGAATTTGAGTAACTTCACAGTATAAACCACAGAGCTGCTGATGTCGAAGTGGTGTAGGGCACTTGATTGTGACTAAAGAGTAGAATTGTTAGCTAGCTTGTCCAATTTTCACTCTTAAGGCGGATTTGAGACCAAACATGGCCAGTTTTCTGGAAAAGCAGTTGTTCCTGTAAAGACTGAAGAGAAGGTAGACAACCATGTTGTGTGACACCTGATGCATGTTGTCCTAGCCTCAATTAACGACTCGTGTTTATCAGGATACCTGTCGTCTACTTGCAGATGAAATGTAATACAGATAGCTGGGACAGTTAAAGTTCACAAACAACACCCTTGCTGTTTAAATAAACATGTTCAAACTGTTTCTGTTCCATTTGTGACACTACCAATACATCAAGCAACAACAGCAGTTTAATCCTGGCTAGAATTTTTTTTTTGCGCATGGAAACCAAAGTGCATGAGTGGGAAAAAAAAATGCCCACATTTTGCTGAAACAACTCAGTCGATTTGAAGAAAGGAGCAGGGCGGGTTCCCCAGCCTGTGCTGTACTTGGCTTTAAATCTTTGGAGCTGACACTTCTCATGCCTACTTAACATTTGAGTTTGGTGCATATTCATAGGCTAATTACATTATAGTAACAGTCAAATCGTTCAAACAAAACTCTGGATATTGCTGCGATCGATGAACGGGGCTACCCCAACAGCCTATCAATGCTCTGCCTGCACGAGCAGAGACAGGAGTTCAAGAGCAGATGTGTCACGGCTGCCAGGTCTGCTTATTCTAAGTCACTTTGGGCTTGTTGTTCTTACATTAAGGTCTCTTATAAATATTGGTAGTCAGGGGTTGCAGGTTTTTGGGGTTTGTTTCTTTCTCTAGTAGTCCTTCGTGTTAATTAAAGCAGTAAACCTGCCATACGTATGTTTATATTTACATTATAGAAGCATAAAAAGACTGTAAGACTATGGTAATATCCACACAATGTCCATTTCAGCCATCGCCCTGTTTCACAGAACGTAATGTGGTTGTTAAATGGGGTATAGCTGCATTGAGAAAAGGAGTGATTCAAATGAAAAAAAGCGATTAGGCCTCTCGATGATAGGAGGCATTGAAAAGTGCAACCAGTGTGACTGGAACAGATGCCCATTATTCTGTTTTGCTGTCATGAAGTGTAAGTGAACACCATAAAACTGATAATGCAATACAAAATTATACCCATTTGCCAATTTATTAGCTACAGCTACCTTACATTTATTTTCACTGGCAATTTGATCACATAGTTCATTGGTTCTCAACCTTTATCAACTGGAGCCAAAAGCAAGTCATGTGGGCTGGATTGACACTTAGTGATACTTTAAGAAGCTTACCGTTTTAAGCTAAATCTAAACCTTGGATTTCACCAAACTTGAACGTCATATATCGCCTCTGCCTGATATCACTGATGGATGCTTGAGCAAGACATCTTCATGAAGGGAATCTTCTAAATGACAGTACTAAATATACAGTGTATATATAATATCAACTAAACAAACTCAACCACCACCTCAAACTCAACCTTGTCTCTTTTTTTCTTTCTTCTCTCTAATGCCTCTCTAACTTCCGGTGCAGGCCACAGGTGGAAAACTATGTGGCAAATAGTTCTACAAATACGATGACTTACTACTTTGTCAAACACAATTGAACTCATCTGGTTTTGAAAATGACCACTAGGAGAACAGATATGTGGGTGGTACATCATTGTTTATGAGAGTGGCTAGTGCCCAGTATTACTCTACAGCAGAACTTGATGCAATTTGGGGAGTAACTGCCCACTTTTCACGAACATCCTTTGCTGCCTGGCCTGAAAAATGATCTCATCGATAGTATTGTGGTGATAGCACCTCTGGGTTCAGAGGCTTGATGGGTGTGGCATTCTAGGCACCGCTCCAGCATACTGGTTTATATCTATTCATTCCAGGGGCTTTTAATGCTCATTTTTATGTTCTCGGGGTGTTTCGTAGCTTTGCAAGTTACACATACTTATTTACTGGAAACAATGCAAATGAAAATAATAATTATAATAATAAATTGGTCTCTCTATTACTTAGTATTCCTAGAACCCACTTGCACTTCATTCAAGCACAGGGCTTTGGAAGCCTTCTTGGGCATACTGATGCCGTACAACTGCACTTTAACTGGCCCAACCAGGCACTCTGGTTGAGCAGGCAGATAAAATAGAGCCCCACATCACTCACTTGCTTTGCCACCACCTGCTGAGTCCACCCGCTGAGCCCATACAGCAAGCTGAAACTGAGCAGCAGACACAGTCACAGATTGGGTGCTGGAAACAAGGATAAAAAGGGCTGCATTGTAAAGAAATGGAAGCCTGGAGCAGGAGGTCTGTTCATGGACTTACTTCCTACAGCATAAAATCCACAGACTGCCACTGAAAAGTTGAGGCTATTTGGCAGTCGCCCATGCCAGCCAAATGTCGAGAAGATGTGCAGTTTACTGGCTGGTTTTGTGCTGCCAGCGCTTTGTCTAGGGCTTTGCTGACATCGCAGCAGCTCTCCAACGCTTCATGGTGAAAGACGTGACATTTAGGTGGTCTGACAAAGCACAGGCATTTGAGATATTCTGAGCCGCCCGGACCAGAACATCTTGCACTCACAGCCAGCATCGCAAGTGGTTGAGGCCATATTAACACCAGAGGCACCGGCACTTAGCAAACGAATAACAGCAGCACAGGGACAGGCACACAGTTGGCCCAGTCATTCTTTTAAGCGCTTTACCTAAATAGGCCATTCTAAATAAGCCAACATTACGAGTAATTCTCCTGGAGATGCAAAAAAGGACACATATAAAAATATATTCAGGCCAAAAGGCTACATACTTCAAAGCTTGTTGAGCCAATCTTGTTGCCAGTGGCAGTAACTAGCAATTGCAGTGCCTAATCAGAAAAAAAAAAAAGTTTGTTCAACTTACAAGGGTGTATCCAAATTTGTAAAATCAGATTTGATGCTGTCATCCAGTAGCACCAATAAAACAAGTGTTAAACATCTCTTGAGACCCTGTGTATTACAGAGAAAGCCGGCTTTGGAGTCACATTGCAAATGCAGTATCAATAAAACAACCCTTTGACACGGTCTCACTACACACTCACTCAAGAGAGATTGGCTCAGTGCATTAATTAAAACACTTCATTCCAGGTATGTCTTCCAAACATAAAAATGCATCATCATTACACAATCACACAATACAAACGTATCACACACATTGATCCCATTTTGTGGGGAGAAGTAAGCCCTGTAATATTCAAAGCCTTCATGATATACTATAATAAAGCGTTCGCCACATTACATAACACTACAGTACAACTTGCTGCTCTTACTGACAGTTATTTGACATTTATGTGAAAATGAAATCTTTCCGGCATTACAAGTTGCTTCTATTAACTGGGACAGAGATGAAAAACAAAAAGAAGAAGCTCCTTCATGTGCGCTATTCTAACGAAAATGATCCCGTTATCTGTTAACAAATGCTGTCATTAGTGCAAACGATTATTTATAACGTGAATATTCACGTTCAATTAATTTAAGCACAGCAGTTTTGTGTCCAATTCATTATGTTTTATCAGTTGAAAAATACGTATCAGAATTACATATTGCCCATTGATCGCTCTGCTGTCTAAATATCGGCCAACAGTCATTAAAACCCATATCGGTCGACCACTAATCAGCACTAAATGTAATAGCAAAGATTTTACCAGAGCAATGAGTTTGGCATTCTGCAGTTCTGTACAGCAAATAGAAAAGGTAAAAGTAATTCATAAATAGGGTTTAGCCACTGAACTACACTCAACTTTGAAATTCAGGCTTTTTTTTTTTTATTTACCCATCAGTAATGTCAGGATCCACAGAGAAGACCTAATCACAGCGAAATACAAAGAGTACTTGAGAGAGTGGAACTGCGGCCTCTAGGAGCTGTTAGCATCCAAATGAGAGTGCAGCTGCTGAAAGCTAAAAGTGCTTTGAGGAACAAGAAGATGAGGGACCGTTTCAGGATTGAGCCATTTTCCAAAATATCCCTCAGAGTTATCGGATTTATGTCCCGGTAAGATAAGAGTACAGCAGCACCAGCCATGTACAGTAGTGTGAATCGGTTCAGCGTTTGGACAGCAGGCTTATGGGTAGCGGCGTGCCGTTTAAATGACATCCCGCCCTTAACGTTTGTTTGTTTGTGGCCATCTCAAGGTTACATCCATAAACAAGTTCATCTCAAGACATGTAGATACACACAGAAGTCAGTGCCAATTTAGAGACACCGATTAACCTAACACGCACGTCTTTGGACTGTGGGAGGAAACCGGAGTACCCGGAGTAAAC
>JAYJMA010076250.1:0-10136 GCA_036873895.1 Parotocinclus cabessadecuia
AAGTCAGGGTCCGGGATCCAAGTCAGGGTCCAGCTCAAGGTCTGGGATCCAAGTCAGGGTCCAGGTCAGATCTGTGGTCGGAGTCGGAGGTCAGGATTCAAGTCAGGGTCCGGGATCCAAGTCAGGATTGAAGTCGGGGTCCAGCTCAGGTCTGTGGTCGGAGTCCAGGGTCCGGGATCCAAGTCAGGATCCAAGTCAGGGTCCAGCTCAGGGTCTGGGATCAAAGTCAGGGTCCAGGTCAGATCTGTGGTCGGAGTCGGGGTCCAGGTCAGGGTCCGGGATCCAAGTCAGGATTCAAGTCAGGGTTCGGGATCCAAGTCAGGGTCCAGGTCAGATCTGTGGTCGGAGTCGGGGTCCGGGATCCAGGCCAGATCAGTAATTTGGGATTCGATCCCGGACTCACTGTGATTCGTCGTAGGGCGTTCTGCAGATGCAGTAGAGCTCGTCTGTGCTTCCCTCCTGCGCCCGCCTGCACTCTGCGCAGATGTAGTCGTCCATCTTCTTGGCCTCCTTCTCGGTGATGCCCACGCAGTCGCCGTGGAACCAGTTGGTACACAGGTCACAGCCGATATAGAACCTGGGGGAGGGGTGAGAGGTAGAGGACGTGAGGACGGGACAGGACGGGACCATTAGACCCGTCCCTTTTAGATCCGGTTTGAGGTCCTCTTTTGAGCGCCGGGTCGTACTTGGTTTCGTCGTAGGGCGTCCTGCAGATGCAGTACAGCTTCGTGTCCTTCTTAGTCTCCCTTGAGGTAGTGGTGATCATCTTTTTCCTCTTGGCTCTGGCCGCGCTTTCCTCCTCGTGTTTTCGTTTGTGGGCCGCCGCCGAGCTCAGGTTCGGGCCCTGGGTGGCGGTGGCAGCGGGGGCCTGAGCTCGCTCCCTCTCCAGGTGGATCCTGGCCAAATCCTGCCTCAGCTCCTCCTGTAGGGTAACGTAAGGACTCGGAATGACTGACAGGCACAGTTGGGACGTTAAAGGCGGCGTCCCGTCGCACGCGACTCGTACCTGGACCTCCAGCTGCAGCCGCTTATCCAGCAGCGCTCTCTTCCTGAGGATCTCGGCTTTGAGCTGCTCCTTGTGCTTGTAGAGCAGAGCGGCGAGTTTGCTGGCCACCTGCTTGCTGCGCTTCTGCTCCATCGTCTCCTCCTGCTTCCTCTTCTTCGCCGCCTGACGCTCGTCCTTGTCGATCTTGTCCAGGATGAACTTCATCACCTGGTTGCACACGATCGTCCTGCCGCGAGGAGCCGGCGACGAAACGGAATAAAACAAAAGCAGACAGTAAGTACATCGAGGGTGTCCCGCGTCTCCAATTCAGCTTTCGGCCGGAAACAGAGATGAGATGGAAAAGAGAAGAGGTAAGTTTAAGGGAAAAGTCCAAAAAGCAAAGAGAATGAGAGCGAGAACAAAGTAGTGATTAGAACACAAAAGAAAAGAATGGAAAGAAGAAAAAAGGAAGAAAAAAAGTCTGTTAGAGAGACAGAAAGAAAAACAGGACAGAAAAGAAAGAAGGCGTTTGTTTAAAAAAAAAATTGAGACCGGAAAAAAAGCAAAGTAAAGCAAATCGGGAAAGTAAAAGTTTGTTACAGAGGAAGTAAAAAGAGAGCAAGAAGAAAAACCAGGGACAGGAAATACAAAGAAAGGAAAAAAAAAGGAAAGAAAAGGTTTGCGAAAAAAACTGAGAAAGGAAGGAAGAACGGTAGAAAAAAATGAAAGCGAAAGGATGACGGAAAGGAAAAAGGAGTTTGCTATAGAGAAAGAAAAAGAAAACAAGCAGAAAAACCAGGAAAAAGAAGAAAAAGAAAAGAGGAATGAAATTAAGAAAGAAAGAAAAGGTTTGTGAAAAAAAATTGATCTTTATAGACAAATAAAGCAAGAAGAAAAACCAAGGACAGGAAATAAAAAGAAAGGACGAAAGAAAAAGGAAAAAAATAAGAGAGAAAGTGAGAGAAAGGGAAAAGTAGTACTGAGATCAAGATGTCTGTTCTAGACAAGGAAAGAAAGAAGGAAAAAATGAGAGGAAGAAAAAAAAAAAAAAAGAAAGGAGGGAAGTCCGGAAGTAAAGACGGAGAAAAGTAAAGAGGGCAGAGAACGCGAGTGAGGGAAAAGTCAATGTTGCAGAGAAGGAAAAAACAAACAAACAAACAAACAAACAAACAAACAAAAAAAAAAACAAAGGAAAGAAAAAAAAATATTTGTAAGAACAGAAGAAAAATGTAAAAAGGAAAGACACTACAGTTTATTAGTACGAGATCAAAGGCGTCCCCCGACACTAAATCCCGCCTCCTCGTTGCCAAACACAATAAACACTTGTCCTTATCCAATTATTTATTTATTTATTTTTACATTTTCATCCGCAAACCTACGGTAATCAATAAGGTTACAGAATTTGGTCCCAAAGCGAAGTGTGCATGTTTTGGAATCCCTACAAAGAGAACCAGGGAGGCGTGATGCAAGCGAAACGTGCGCGCACGTAACCCGCCCGACTTAAGTGCCGACCTTTGGCCTCATTAGTGATGATCAAAGCAGACATGGGGTTCGACGTCACCGCGTCTGAACGCTCGGCTCTCGTGGCTCTGTAAGAGTTTCAGATCACGCAGCGAGAGCGGGGAGCGTCCCGGGTGTTTGTTGTTTTAAGTCGGGGGCTTGTTATTTAGGGCAGTCTTGGGGGGGTGAAAGGGGGCCCCAGCTGCGGGGGTCAGAGTTTAGCGGTGATTCCCAGACTCGACCGAGAGAAACGTGGAATCATCAGTACCTCAGTCTGTTCCATCAAGACTAACCACAGTTTAATTCAGCCACCAATTAACCAATGAACGTCTAACGAGCGGGTGGTGTTATTCGAATAAGGGGCGGGGTCATTGCTAGACCTAGGCGGATGTCGGATCCCACAGCTTGGGCGTTGGTTAGGTTCTCCCTTTGTGCACTGTACACTGCCTAAAAAAAAAAATATTAGGGGATATTTCAGTACGTTATAAGTACATTTGCTCATTTTTGGGAGCGGTACAAAGCGAGTCCCGCTTTTAAAAACTATTAGACCGTTTCGGGTTTACATAAGGCACAAATAAGCAGGTTTTGGGGACAAAACACCAGCGTCCAAAACGATACGTTTGCTTCACAAGGTGCTGTATAGATAACGAATGAAGTCACAAGGGACTGGGGAGCGTCACGGGCAAGGACTGCGCCAGCTTGGCAGCGCTGTACTTGAACCCTTGACCTTCTGCCTGTTGGGTCCTACAGTTCCAAAAAACAGAATCCCGGAACAAAATTCGGTTAAAAGATCTAAACAGACGTCTCCACTACGCTGCAGCCACGCCTGCCGGGGCCCGAGGGGGGCGCTGGGGGGTGGCAAGTATGACACAGAGGGAGAAGGGCGGTCAGAACAGCAGGAAGACGGACCGGATCAGGTCCAGTACGAGTTATTTAGGGAAAGGCATTAAAGCAACCGTGGGTGATCGTTTCGGGACTTCTGATCTCACCTATGATTTTCCTCTCGCTCCGCCGGAGTCATAGTCTTCTTCTGCTTCAGCTGCTCGATCACCGCGTTCTGCTTCATCACCACCTGCGGAACAGCCCATAATAAGTCTGGTTTACCACACGAGGCGAGGCGTTACGCCCGTCTGGTTCAGAGTCACTAGGACGTCCAGGAGGGCTTCCCTCCTCCCCAAACCTACACCTGGACGAACCTGGTCTGCCCTCGAATGCCCCCCCCCCCGTCCCGGCCCGTGCTGCCCCGTGGCTCACCTGTTTCTGTATGAGGTCGCTCTGGCTCAGGGCTTGCTGCTGCTGCTCCTTCTTGGCCTCCTGCTGCTGTCGCTTCTTCTGCTGCTGCTGCTGCCGGAGCTGCTGGATCCTCTGGAGCTGCTCCTGGACGCTGGCCGTCTGCAGCGTCACCACGTTCTGGACCTGCCTCGGTTTGGCGCCAGGCTGCTGCTTGACCTGGACTGGCAGCTGCACTTTGACCGGCTGCTCCTGGTTCAGCTGCAAGCCGGGCAAAGCCACCTGCACCTGCGAGCTCGCCGGAGTCTGCTGCTGCTGCTGCTGCTGCTGCTGGGTGGCTGCGGCTTTCACCTGAAGGGGGGCGGGAGACTGGACGGGCGCGCGAGTCGCCGCGCTCATCGGAGGGGTGCGAGGGGTAAGGGCGCCGGCCTGCACCGGCTGGGCAGGGGAAGGCGCGAGCGTCTTGGCGGGAGGCTGGGTTTGACCTGCAGGGGCAGGGGCAGGGGCGGCGGCGGTCACCAGAGTGGCCGAGGCAGGATTGGACGTGAACAGGAAACGCTGGACCTGACCGTTGGGTAGGACGGCCTGCATGAGCTGCTGGCCCGCAGTCGGGATGACCGTCACGCCGTGCGGGATGGCCTGAAGCTGACCCGCCGTCTGACCCTGACCCTGCACCATCACCGTCACGCCCTGAGGTCCGGCCTGCAGAAAACAGGAAGGGTTTGGACCGGGCACCTCAAGAACCACACACACACACACACACACACACACACACACACACACACACACACACAGAGACAGAGAGAGAGACAGAGAGAGAGAGAGAGAGAGAGAGAGAGAGAGAAACAGTTCTGACCTGTTGGTTGCCCACGGCTACTCCTTGCTGCTTCTGAAAAGAAAAAAATAAATAAATAAAACAAACCACGTAAAGGAAAATGAGATCAGCGCTCAGCGCCTCTAAAGCCTCATGGCACATAAAAGTTACGGAAAAGTCTGACAAAGTGCACGGGTCGGCCGCAAAAACATTCAGCGCATTGTTATTAAATGACACTCGGAGGTTCACGGACGGTCCGCACCCAGGCTGGGTTTTGGGAAACACCTGTTGCGGGTGTTGGGGGGGGCGAGATGGGGTGGAGATGACCGCTCGTTTTGTTCCGAGTCACTTTTCCCCGTCTGACCCTTGGAAATTTCACGCTCACCTCTGGAAACTGGCAGGACTTTTAACGAGGGATGAATAAAATGCCCTTTCTCCGACGACGCCCTACGCTCGGATTCGTCTCCGGCGCCTGACTCACCTGACTGAGCTGCGTGAGCTGCCCGAGGGTGACCTTGACCGGGCCCTGGTTCGCCCTGGGGCTGGCTGCCACCTGGGGGCTCGCTCCGCCCACCTGGGAGCTGCTCGCCGGGCTGCCGGGGTGTCCCTGGATGATCACCTTTCCGGCTTGACCTGTGGGTACACGGAGAGATTACTTGTGGGCTGCCAGTCGGAGCGTTCTGTCTGGGGAAAGGTGGCCTAAACGAGGCTCACCTTGCTGAACCACGATGGGGGCTCTGAGGATGGCTTTACCCAGAGCGGATCCTTGCTGGGCGGGGGCTTGTAAGATCGTCATCCCCGGGGTTAACTGGCCTCCAGTCGAGATCACCTAACGGGACAGGACGGGATTTAGTGAAACTTGATGCACTTGGAAGGGTCTTGAGAAACGGAGCGAGCGCCACAGGTGCGGTTGCATTTTTTAAACACCGGAGGGCGCAGTCGCGGGCGTGTGCGTACCTGCGCTTTGGGCGTGATGTTGATGGTGGTGGTGCTGGGCTGCAGGGTGCTGATGGTTTGCTTGTTGCCGGACGGAATGATGCCGACGACCTTCTGCTGCACGCCTGAAACACACAAGCTTCGTTACTTGCGCTCTTACGTAGCCACGTTAAAAACGTGTTGCCCCTGGACCCTGAAGAAAAAAAAAACACAAAACAAAAACAAAAAAAAAAAACACCTCTAGCTGGCCAGAATGGGTAACGAAAAAATAAATTCTGAGCAAGCCCAGGTCCGTCTCCAGCTCTTACCCTAATAAACCACGGATATTTCCACAGTGGCCACACCTGTGTTTTTTTTTTGTATAATCCGTTTCAAGTTACGAACCCGGCCTGACCCAGTCAAAGACTTCCCGGTGGACCCCTGGGGACGAAACCAGCCCTGCTCCCCTGCACCTCGCGGCTCAATGGGTTTTTTGTACGTTGGCTGCTTTTGATGGTCGCCATGAGCAGGTAAACAGGTAGTTTTTTTTTTTTTTTTTTTGGCCGCGAGAACGTTTTATCCGAGCGAGCAAACAAGGGGCCAATCAAACGCAAAGGCGCTTAAAAGCCCCGGCAGCGTCCTTTTCATCGCCTCTTTATTTTGGGGTTTAAACAGAACCACGGCCATCAAAAAAAAAAAAAAACCCTCCTCCACCCACGGAGGTGGGGTTTGCCGCCGACCTCGACATCAAACAGCCACCCTGTGGATGGACGGCGGGTCGGACGAGGTGGTAAGTGACACGGGCGCGGAAAGAGCAGAAGGACACCCTGTAGGCGGCCGCCCGGGCTACCTGCAGCAGACTGTTTGGGGAAAAGGGAGGGGAAACACGTTTTCATGCTGATTTCCCTCGGTTTCTCCAGAACAAACACCACCACCTGAAACGGGCCGGGGCTGGAAAAACACACACGCTGTGTGTCACAAGCTCTCCATTTCTGCGTCACGCACACACACTCCCCCTGCTCTCTAACCAAACACAGCGCTCGCCGAGAAGGAGCCGGGTTTATCGAGTAAGAGAAAGGGAGTTTAAGTCTGGATTAATTAAAAAGAGAAAAAAAAAAAAGGTCAGTCTATTGATCCTCATGACTTTATCGGTTGGATTCTTTAATCTCTCGTCTCTCCGTCTACGTCTTTCTTCGTCCAACGACGTCAGGCTTTTCTCCGTTTCGAAAAGCTGTGCCTTTAAATGGGTTAAATTGAAGTGTGTATAATAACGTACGCCCTCCAAAAACAGCTGGATAAAACGATTCCCTACTTTGGAATTTGGGTTTCTGGGCTTACGGTCTGTCTGGAGGCACACTGTAACTCTTAGAAACGATTTGTACCTTGGTCAAGGGCCTCATTTGTCCCACCCGAGACACATCTACTACGAGAACAGTCTGTAATATTATATAACTAATATAACCCATACTGTACATCTCTAGAGCCTCTCGGATCGGGATAAAGATGCCGAATTTGGGGGTGGGACGGGTCATGAAGACGTTCATCCTTTGCCGGGACGCTAAGCACGAAAACAGGTGGGGCTTTCCCCACCTGGCGCAACGCAAAGTGCGAACTCGCCCACCGTACGCATACAGGTGAGCAGCACTGGTTTAGATCCGTAAACGGTACAGGTTAGTAAGATCAGTTACGGTCAGTGTGTCACGCGGTACGGTACCTCCTTGCGTCGTGGGCACGCTGAGCGTCACGATCTTGCTGTTGGCCGGAATCGGGATGACTTTGCCAGCCACAGACACGGGACTGCCCGAGATCTGGAACGTCTGGCCCGTCGTCGTGGAGACCGTAGTGACAGTGCTGCTGGACACTGCCGTACAACATGCGTACACTGATTCAGCTTAACAGCACCGGTCGAGATTATAAGGGGTGGGATGACGGGCTCATATTCGATCAACGTCTGTGCCGGCTCAGAGCCGCCGCCCCAATCGCTCGTGCTGATTAACGATTACAGGCTTTGGACTGCTCATTGATTGAATAAGGCCCAGAGATTCCACGTACACAAGAAAAGGCGGGAGGGGCAGCATGCGGGGCCTCGTTCAAGCAGGGGCACTCGGGGGCGAAAGGGGAGGGGAGGCGGTGGGGAAAAGGGGAAAAAAAAAAAACAACAAGACGCAAACTCCGAAGACCACAATCAGACCGACACAGCACGGTGGACGATGGGAAACGAGGGGGTGGGCGACGGGGGCGCCATATTAGCGCATCACGGCCCACTTTGCTTTGCTGGGCACACATGGCGCGCGGCAAAAGTGCCTTTAAACATCGCGATAGAACATGCTTAACGTATCGCCCACCCCTTTGTGAATGTCAGGGTTTCAGCGCGTCGACACGAAGACTTTAAGACCTTCTAAGGACTTCGTACGGCGTTTCGACCAACACGTGCCGGCTGAATTAGCCACGCGATGTGATGCCTTAAGACGAGTCCGACAGCGCACCGTTAACGTCACCCGGTTTTTTATATTTTCAGTGGAATATCGCAATGTATCGTGGTATAATCATATCGTCAGGTCCTTTTCAGATCCCGCATCCGCTGAAACCCTGGCATGTACAGGATGCCAAAATGATAAAACCACACAGAGACACACACACACACACACACACACACACACACACACACACACACACATTACCTTGACCTTGGACCCAGGTTGCAAACGTTTGCTGGAAGTTCTTGTTCTGCTGGAATGTGACCGGGGTGCCCATCTTGGTTGCCAGTACCACTTTGGTTCCAGATGCCACCTGGTTGGTGAGGGCTACCGTAGCTTTGGGGGTGATGGGGGTGGACGAGGGGGTGGGCGTGGACGACACGCTGGCTAGTTTCAGTTCCTGGCGTTTCTGTAAAGACGATAACGATTGAAAACAACAACAACAAAAAAAAAACCCTCAAAAAAAAAAACAACTAAAAAAAAAGCAGGCGTTCGTTAAGGTCAGCAGCCTGGTCGTCCTACCTGCTGCTGGAGCTCCATGGCTTTCCTCCGAGCGCTCACTCTGGCCTGCTCTGCCGCCTGGACCTTCTCCTTCTCTGCCCTAAACGGAGAGAAAGGAAACGGAACGACTGCGTTCAAAGAAGCAGGGTCGCGATTTTAAGAAGCGCCGATTCACGTACCGCTCCGCGAACGCCCTGATCTCCCACAAGAACAGCTCCTCTTCAGGCACCCAGGTCTCGATGATGATGGGACCGTCCTGCTTGCTGTGCTCGGGCGGTTTGGGCCTCAGAGCGCTGGACCTCAGGCCCTTCCTCTGCGGCGTGCACGTCTCTGTCGGGGGGTAAGGGACAGTACCGTAGGAATTTAAATACGCAAAAACGATTTAGTAATGCACCCATTAACCCATTAATGGGCTCCGAATTTATCCAAAGGATCACCTCTAGGCGTCTCCGGGACCCCGATGGGACAGATGATCTTCCTTATACAGTACTCCGATCGGATCCCGTAGGGCCCCACGTCCCTGCGCTTGATTATCTCCGTGGTGATGATGTCCGTCTCCGAGGTCTCCGTGCGCGTCGTCCCGCCGTTGGCCGACGGTTTCACCGCCATGTCGTCCCAGCGCAGGCACGCCCAGAGCAAACGCAACAGCAGGCTCACCCCGGCTAACGAATTCACCGTCTGGAGCCGATACCTGGACCGAAACGAGAGCAGATTTCACGTACGGCGTCACCGCTTGCACTTTCTGGAAGGATCCTCCTGCGTCTTCGGCGCGCGGAAATATTTCTGTTTTGATTCCGTCCCGTGTCCAGACGCCGCACTTACGCCCGGCCTGTGTGCTTTGGCCGGCCTGAAATGTTGCCCTGATGTATTGGAACGGACCGAGGAAATAGAAAAGGAAGGAAAAATAATCTCACGGGGATGAGTAACGTCTTGAGGAAGAGGTCTACCAAAAGACGTTCCTCGTTTCAGGGGCGACCGACCGCCGAACAGGACCTTGTTTGTCAACGGCGACCGATACGTAAACTGGAGCCGAGGCAGGGGAAAGAAAAAAAACCAAACAAACAAAAAAAAAAACGCAATTTGGGGGGCATGGCACACGTTTTAATCGATTCCAAAACCGTAAGAAAAAAAGATTTGTTTGGTTTGGACGTTGAGCGTTCTTGTCCTTTCCATTTAAACTTCAACTATCTTAGTTAAACAATCGTTTAGGGAGCCCCAAACATCTCTCGGTCCCTACTAATAAATCTGCTGAAACGATGAACCCGTGATCCAAAGGGAAAGAGATCGTTTTCATGTTTAAACGGGACGACCTAAAACAAAAAAACAAACAAACAAAAAAAAAAAAAACTTGTCCTGGCCCACCCTGACTCACCTCCACGTGATCCCGAATGTGGGTCTGGGAGCCGGGTACGGCCAGACGTCCTGCGCAGGTTTGGCGTTGTAGCTGAAGACCGGCACCTCCCTAAATCCACCTTTGCGCGCCAGCTTCTTGAGCTCGTCGCCGGGCAGGATGAAGATGCTCTTCTTGCAGCTCTTGGTGACGAACTTGCGATAGGACGGCAGGGCCGTTTCTGACCGCGGCTTCTTGGAGTGGGACGACCGGACCAGCTGGACGCGTTCTCGCGTGGACTGCAGCATGGGTACCGCTTTCGGGTCCGCCTGCTTCGCCGGAGGGGGCGCGGCGGGCCCGGTTTCGTCTATCGTGGTAGTTTTG
>JAYJMA010076291.1:0-10134 GCA_036873895.1 Parotocinclus cabessadecuia
AGTCTAGACAATTCAAATTCCATACTTTACAATTGTGCTAACATTGCTTTACTAATATCTAACTCGACAAGGCTAAGTGGCAGTGGCAAGGAAAAAAAATTTCCTAAACTAAATGGGAGGAGGGATGAGCCACTCATGTAGCCTAGTTAGTTTTGATTGTAATATATAAATGATATATTTATCCTAATAGTTTAAATACTCAGAAACTGAAAAAATAGGAGAACACATTTAAAGAAAAAAAAAGTGTATATATATTTTGTAAAGGAAAAATAAGGTGCAACAGTTTTGGTAGATTGCTTGCTATGGTTTTCCAGGTGGTTGCTATGGCACTGCTAGGTGGTTACCACATTGTCCCAGGTGGTTTCTATGGTATGCCACACGGTTGCTATGGTGTTGCTATGTGGTTGTTAAACTGTCTAAGTTGGTTGCTATGTTGATGCTGCATGGTTGCTAGGTGTTTACTGTGGTGCCCTAGTTGGATGCTGTGGAAGCAGTTGCTGTGGAGTGGTTGTGTTGTGGTTGCTGTGGTAACCCATCTGATTGGTGAGGTGTTATCAGGATATTTGTATAATTATGTTTTAAAATCCGATTTACGTTAAAAAGTAAGAATATTAATCGGATAACAATATAATTTGAGATGCGCAGCCCTAATAAGGTAGAGAATATGAGACACTTAAAGAGTTTTGGTAACCTTTTAAATAAATAAAGGCTTTGGGACTCGGTGCTGAGCTACAGGCTTGTGAAACAGTATGAGGAAGACGCTAAATAATTCTGTTAAAAACACAAAGTGTTCTTGAAGCTTGTGGTGTAATTATGAGTTTTTGGAGCCGCGTAAGGAAATAAAGGGGCAGAAAAATAACGGGCTGCTCATTACAAACGTAAGATCTCGTAAAAACCATGAGGTTATTAAAGGACTCGCTAGCTTGAGCAGCTGTAAGTCAGTATTGCTATAATGAATAACAGTGCAAGCATGCGATGGAATGAAGGCAAGTTTTTTTTTACTTATATATATATTTCCCCTAGGGTATTTTCCTTTAAAAAAAATTATGTATATATACTGTTGATATATGTATTTTTTAATTTTTTTAAAGGAAAATAGGGTGCAACAGTTGTGGTAGATCAGGGCTATGTTGTTGCGAAATCATTACTACATGCTTGTTATGGCTTGCCAGGTGGTTGCTATGGCATTGCTAACTGGTCACTATGTTGTCCCGGGTGGTAGCTGTGGTGTTGCTAGGTGGTTGCTAGGATAGCCTAGGTGGTTGCTAAGTGGATGCCCATCTTTAAAGGTTTTACATAAAGCCAGAAATGGCTCAAACAGTGGATGCTGGGTGTTTGCTAAAATATTCCAGATGGTTGCTGTAGCGTTACTAGGTAGTTGGTATGGTGTTACGGGTTTCTATGTGGTTGTTGTGGAGTTTCTAGGTGTCGCTATGGTGTCACTACGATATGCCTCATGGTTGGTGCTGTGTTCCTGGGTGATCGTTAAGGTGGTTGTTACGTTGTCGCTGCGTGGTTGCTGGGTCGTTGCTATGGTGTCCCAGGTTGTTGCTATGGTGTTGCTAGGTAGTTGCTATAGTGTGGTTGTTTTATGGTTGCTGTGGTAGCGCATCTGATGGGTGAGGTGTTATCAAGGTATTTGTATAATTATGTATTTTGATTCCTATGGGAAAACTATTAGGAAAAAAATAACAACGTGGAACCCGTGTGTCCTGTATGCACGCCCGGACCGTACAGTCAGCCCGAACAATAGGGGGGTTGCTAGGGTAGCCTGGGTGGTTGCTATGGTATGCTGCTTAGTTTTGCTAGGTGGTTGTTAAGCTATCTAAGGTGGTGCGCGGTTTCTAGGTGGTTACTATGGTTTCCCAGTTGCTTGCTAGGTGGTTGTAAGCAATTGAATGAATTAAAGTGTTTTACACACACACACACACACACACACACACACACACACACGGACACACAGCATCGGTTACAGAATTGTGTTTTGGTTCACTGGTATCCGGTTATATTTTGGTGTGGTTTTGATTACTGGTGCTGTATGAGTTCAGGTTTCGTACTACAGTTTTTTCTGGGGTTTATTTATTGCATGACCTCCTGTCCCTCTAGTGATGAGGAAAAAGGTTCTATTACTTTCTGATTCCATTCAGCAATCTGAAGCATAGTGAGTAAATAAATATTTGTGGTCGGAGCTTCTGTAAGCTTAGCTTCACGCCTCTCCTGCTGAGTATTAGGGTACCAGGCGGCTAAGGCCAGCCCAGGCTTCTCTTTTCCAGGCCACAGATTCCAACTTCCTGGGGATTCCCAGACGTTTCCAAGCCGATCGTGAACTGTAATCCCTCCTGTGAGCCCTGGTTCTGCCCTGGGGTCTCCGGTCAGAGGGGTGTAGCCAGCTGTAGCAGGAGCCGACCAATGGAGCAGTAAGCTTGTGAAGAAATGAATGGATCTAAAGCGTTTTGAGGAAATGCAAGTTCATAGAGTGTTAAATATGAAGAAATAAATGATTTGGAAACCTTCCGAAACCAGTGAGGCAATGAAAGCTGCTGGAAGCTGAGAAATAGCGGAGTCTGTAAATGTGCAAAATGTTGTAAAATGTTCTGGTAGTCTGTGGATGAAGAAGAACTTTTAAAGAAGCCGTTTAAAAGAGCATTAAGGACAGTTGTGTAACAGTGTGTTCTTTAGACCGGTGAGGAAACGAAAGGCTTCTGGAACGGTGTGGTCATGGGAATGAAGTAACTGGGACAGAAATGCTGCTAAATGCGTAAGTGAGAGGGACTGGATACTGGAAAAGACACATGGAGATGATGCTCAACCTAAACAGGGGGAGCTTAAGAAGTTTCTAAAAACACTGACGGACAGAAAATCAATCAGCAGGAGAAAGCGCTTTAGATCTCAGTGCTAACATTCAAACACAATGCTTAGATACAACATTATACACGAAGCACGCTGAAGGACAAACTGGGAAGAAAACACAAAGACACACGGGCAGCGTATGGACACAAAGACTTCAATGTGAACTAGAGAAACAACAAGATGTGGATTTGAAATGAACCAGCTGCTGTGGAAGATGATAGGGGTCAAAAGAAGGGGGCTATGCAGGACGACGAGGACAATGCTCTGTAATTATTTGATAAACTAGCACCGATTTCTTCTAAAAACACTAAAGGTCCTGGTATTTATTTACTTTGGGGAAATAAAGGTTAAACTAGAAGTTTTATGAAACCTTGTATTATCGTCTCAGTTTTATGACCTAATAAGCCTGGGCTGATGATCCTCAGATGCAATGACTGGCCAGGCCAGAAGGTACCTCCGCGTACCTCATAAGGGGCTCTGCTCTGGTTCGCAGACTAGACCGTTACCCATTTTTATTTTTCCAGAATTTAGCAGACGCTGTAAGACTTACAACTTATACAGTCTTACAATTTAAGCAATGGTGGGTTAAGGGCCTTGCTTAACTGTGGCAGCTTGGCAGGGGTGGGATTTGAACCCTGAATCATCAGGTCCTGAGTCCACAGTCTGACACCCCCTGATCATCTTTAAAGGTTTTACATAAAGCCAGAAATGGCTCAAACAGCCCCAGATCTTTAGGAGTGAAACGGGTTTATGTATGTATTTGATGGCTTTGTGCACTTAGACGTCCCTTAGGATCGATGTCCGGTCTTTTAACGGCTTTTTTTTTTTAATAAAAAAAAAAAAATACAAATGAACTACGAAAAAGAAGAGGAATACAAAAAAAACAGATATATGAAACACATTTTTAATAAGTGAAACAAATTGTAAACGGTTTGGGTTTGCTTCTTTCCGTTCAAACCATTGCTTTACTTTTGGAAAACTTGACGTTTACGTTGTGTTTGAATTTCCCTGAGTAATATGTTCCACCGCGGTACCTCTTTACACCCTGTTGATCGTCCCGGTGATTGAAACACCTGATTCTGATTTCACCTTCAGAAAGACATCTAACCCTAGAGGTTCACATACTTCTACCACTCACAGATGTGTAACATTAGACCGTTTCCCTCCGTAAACAAATGGCCAAGTGTAATCTGTGTGTCTCATTTGCAGAATTTAGTTTTTTTTTTATCCGCTTATGTATTAGCACATGCTCTATCTCTACAGAAATCTTGAAAATTCGAAACGCTTCATGAACTTTCCGGAACTGTTTGCACAACGGTCTGTGCGTTGCACTGGTTACTGTAAATACAGCGTACATTCCGAGGGAACAAAATGTACTGCGTGTTTACACTCGCAGCGCGTGTTTACGTCTATTTTTAGCTGGAGGACTTCTCTTTTTCTGTCGCAGTCACCCCGTGTTACGTGGTGAATAAAACGTGAACTAATTCATTCATTAAGTCTAGGCCTGTCATGAATGAGTGAGCCTTGGCCTCTTTGTGTTTCCGGCTGCTTCGCTGGCTCGCTCTCATCGAGCTTAATTAAATCCAAAATGGCTTCTTCACTCAGTGAGGGTGGTCTGGAGCCCTCAGTGACCGGAGCGCTGAGCTCATCAGGCCGTGACATTACTCTGGATGGTGCTCAGATGTTCATGTGGCTGTAGGCTAAAGAGCAAGGGTGTTAGTTAATCCTAATTGCTCGTGGGGATTGTTGAGTTAATTAGGTACATAATTACAAAGGAAGTGTGTGTGTCTGTGTGTGTGTATTTTTTGAAATATAAAACACAATGCGTGGTCGTAATCCCGTTAAGCACTGGAGCATGGGGTTTTAATCATATGTGAACGATAACTCGTACATCAGAAACGTCTGAAGTGTTTACAGTTGCAATGTTAAGATATGTCATCAAAACGAGGGGATAGTTTTAAAAGGAAATGTCCCCTCGTGAGATATGGCCAATCATTTTTAGGAGCAGTGTATTTGGAAATGATCCACCCCGATTCACACAGATCGTTTTTTGTTTTTTTTTGGAGAATCGTTAAAGTATAAACGCTCAAATTCGAGTCGAAACCAAAATGAATCCAACCACCGAGCCATCTTAAAAAAACAGACATGGAGTCCATAGAACTCTGGCTGGATACCCATGTCCATCATGGGGCTACAAGAAACCAGAAATGATTCTTAAAATAGCGGGGAAAAGCAGGAGAGTTCCTGAAGATGAGAGAATCCCAGCTCAAGCATACGATGATCTACGGCATCTATATCGCCTATATGTATATTCTTGCTATCCTTCCTGGTAACACTGGAATTCATTCAAACAGGACTTAAATCATGTCTAGAAACACTGGACTGGAAATCTTGAACAAAACAAAACACTGGCGACTTACAATTCGTACAGTACAGTTGTGGGTTAAGGGCCTTGCTTAGGGACCCAACTGTGGCAGAGGTGGGATTTGAACCCTGGACCTTCTGGTCCATAACCCAGTACCTTAACCTCTAGGCCCCCACAGTCCTGGCACACCTGAGTAGTTAGGGCATCACCAGAAGAAGGGGTAACCATATGACTGAACCCCAGGCATCCTAAAAAACCAGCCAAATGAACGGGACAGGAAATGACATAACAAACAACATGAACTAACTTTTAAACGAGAACTAGACAAACCGCAAGATATCGCATTAGAAAACGTCCCAATATGTCAACACAACACCACACAACATCCAAATTCCTTCATGCAACCAAAATACAGGCCTTATTTCCAAAGTAGCAAAGAAAATTGAAAACTTTATCATATCTAAATGTAAAACAAAGTGTAATTAAAGATGTAAGCGTCAGCCTGATGTGATTATCGCAAAAAAATAAAAAGGATGCGCTTATTTAATAATCAATCGACCAATCGCATGTTATGTTCTTATTGTATTTTAAATTCATTTATTACCACAACAGAATAAAAAAAAAACTTCCATAGTGTTTCTTCTTCTGTTCTTCTTATTCTGAATGTATCACGATGTCGTCATGTGTCTATGTTGGGATCCATTTCCTTCTTTGAATCCTGTTTATTTAGCTGTTTTAGTTGAATTTACATCGCGGCCCCATGTGTGCGAGTCGCATTTGTTTATTGCTGTTGATTTAATTGCGGTTTCTCGCAGTTCGAGAATTTCCTGCCCCGCCCGGGTCCTCACCTGCACTCGAATCCGTCAAGTTTCCACGTTGCGATCCGGTTCCATCTTTTAAACCGGTTCATTTTGCTGTCACGGTTTGATTTAGGGAACCACTCGATACGTTATTATTTTACCGCACATATTTTATGGCTGTTGATTTAATTGCGGTTTTTCCGCCGGCTACTATTTCCTGTTGGGCTGGATTCTGCGGGAATGGTTTAGTAAGCACATGCCCGTTTGTGTGCGCGCCCCGGTTCATATGCAAAATCGAAAAATCATTGGCGCTTGTTCAGCGCGTAGAACCCAATGCTGCTCTTTAGCTGTGCAGAACGTGAACACACACTGAGGAAGCTTCCTAATCAGTGTTCTGATCCACCATTAACAATCTAAGCAGCGAGTTTGATTCCATTAATTAGCTAATTGCATGCCTGCTCTAATTAGTGCTTTATGTGGGGTTTGCTGGTGCACTTTAGTCACACAATAGTCACAATGTGCAGTTTCTTATCTTATTTATTTCAGATATCTTTTATTTTATCCAATCGTTGAGACTGGCCGGTGCTTTCCAGGTGTACAATGAACCATCTTTTCGGTCGCAAAAAGAAAATCAGCATTGCATATATGGCATTATTTCAGCTACAAAAAGGACGATGCTAAACAAAAATGGGTAAATTTGCTGACACGAGGCAGGATGATGCATATTTTGGACCACTTAAAGCGGCCTTAAAGCCTTTTCACACTGCGTTTTTATGGACGAAAAAGGCCACCGAGTGCGAAACTGACGCTGCGATGCCGGGTAAAATCTTTAATCGGAGCCTGTTATAATCAGGCCGACCAATCAGAGCTCGGTTGCCGGGCAGAACAGCTCATCCTGCTGTTAGCAGAGCATAAGAGCTCAGAGGACGAGCAAACAGGCTGATTAAAAAAACATTAAAAACATATTAAATAGTAAATCTGAGGTGGAATAAAGCTGAAAGGCTGGAGAATGTTGATGATAAAGCTCCCAGCGACTGAATGGGAACCGTTTATTGTTTATCTGAAAGCATTCTAGTCTGTTCATTATTAAAAAGAACACAAATTAGAGCTTCCTGCACCACATCTCCACTCGTGTTTTCGTTCCTGCAAGTTGACGATGTGAAAAAGACACGGTGCATTAAGAGAAGGGAATTTAAAGAAAGCAAAATCAGGGAGTTTATAGTGTGTTTAGACCGGAAAAAAAGCCCTGGTACGTTAAAAATCCCATCTGTTGTCTTGTCAGTAATAATCGATTGCCAAAATGCGATAAAAAAAGAGCCACGTTTAAGAAGAAAGAATATAGAATGTCTTTGTTTTTAATCTTTTAACTGTGAAATTATTAACTTTAGTCTTTTTTTTTATAATGGATATGCTATAGCTATGCTAAGTTCTAACTATATTTTATCTTATTCCCCTAGAATGATGTAAAACGGAGGCTGCTGGGAAGTTGAGTCCGGACTTCACGGGGTCATGACACAGAATTGATTAGCATTTGGTATGTTCCCCTTTTTTGCTCTTAGGTTTTCCTGAGTTGGAAGTTTGTACCATGTGTAATTTTGCATCACTGATGCAGCAGATCTCAGAAGGGCTCTTTATCCTGACGGAAACCTGGAGTAGTGCTAGATGTTTTCTTTGGAAGCCAGCAGTAACGTTTTTCACACAGCTGCAGCCTCCAGGCGTTCACGTGCCAAAATTAGCATCTAACCGCAGAAATAAGTCCGGTTGTCAGAGCTTCTAGGTGGGAATAAAGTAACACCTCTGTTATTCTAGAATTGTGACTGCGTGACAAAGAACGCTGTTCTGAAATAAAGTGAGGGGAACATTACGAAAACATTAAGAAGGGTTTAAAACGGCACCGAGGTCCTGGATCTGCCTGTGGTAAATGCAGAGTCAACATCCGAAACGCAGTCGGCGGGAACGGTGAGGAAGAAATGACTTGAATTTTTCGGTTTCAGCAGAGGGAACATCTGTGTAGTGTAATAAGAGTGCGTTGATCTCTCGGCTCTCTGTACGTCAGTGGGAAAAAACGGCTGTCTGTTGGATTAAGCTCAAAATGAACGAAATTCTAAACAGCCATGGCTCTTTTTTTAAGGTTTGCTCCAGTAGTGGTCGACGATCTTAATAGTTGATGGTGATGTTTTAAATCTGATGGCTCATCTACAGTATCATGCTCATATCACATTTTACATAAAGAAAGTAATAAGTAAATACGAGACACAAAACTTTTGAGCTTTAATGATCATGGATATAAGCTAAGAATGATAGTCTGTGTGTGTGTCTGTGTGTATATGTGTGTGTGTGTGTGCCTGTCTATGTGTGTCTGTCTGTGTGCACGTGTGTGTATCTGTGTGTCTCTGTGTGTCTGTGTGTCTCTGTGTGTCTGTGTGTCTATGTGCGTGTGTGTCTGTGTGCGTGTGTGTGTCTATGTGTGTGTGTGTGTCTGTGTGTCTGTGTGTCTGTGTGTGTGTGTGTGTGTGTGTGTGTGTGGGTATGTGCCCTACGATGGATTGCCGCCCCGTCTAGGGCGGTCTCTGCCCTTGTGCCCTGAGTTGCAGGGTGATCCCCGTGTGGATTAAGCAGAAGATAATGAATAAATGAATAATAATAATAATAATGTTATCTGACACAGTTCTCTCCTCTCTGCTGTTCATTAGCACGTTTAAATAATTGTGTAATTGTTTAATTACTAAACCAGGAAGGCTGGGTGCGACTCGGACCCTTAAACGCGGATCCCGGGCCGACCCGATGGTCCCGTGTACGAGTCGTCAGTATTTATGTCCCGTGTGAAACCGATAAACAGATTAAAAGCAGATTATGCACACATTTAGCATATTTTATTTCACTGCAGAATTAAAAGTTTTTTTCTGGTAAACCTCGCTTTGTTTGGTAATAAACATCCAATCCTGTAACCCGTTCCAAAAACAAGGTGGGACGGGGGCACTAGGGGTAAGAACTCATGGTTAATGTGTTGTTTTTTGGTACGGTAAAGTTGTAAGCGGTGGATAAAGTAATCCCTTACCCACGTGGGACTGTGGTAGCCTAGCGGTTAAGGTACTGGACTCTTGACCTTATGGTCCTGGGTTCAAATCCCACCCCTGCTGCAGTTGGGTCCCTGAGCAGGGCCCTTAACCCACAACTGCTTGGATCATAAGACTGTATTAATTGTAAGTCGCTCTGGATAAGATCGTCTGCTAAACGCCGTAAATGTACATGTGCTTCCATCAGCTATTGATGAATGGCGGTTCTGAGGGAGCGCCGAGAGATCACCCCTCTTCAGTTTACTTTTTAGGGCTGAAATCCCTCCAGATCCGGAATCCTTTGGCCATATTACGCTCCGTAGAGGCAGAAATATCGAATCTTTCTTGGAAGAACGTCGTTAATAAATATTCGGTGCTAAACTGGAGGGAGTTCCTCTGATCACCTTTACTCCTCAAACACTGGACTGGATAAACGGGGGCGTCTTTGGCTCAGTAGCAGATATGGCCGTGAATCTAACGGCGTTACCGTTTTGTCTCTGCAGAGCGCTGTTTGATTACGACAGGATGAAGGATTCAGGTCTCCCAAGTCCTGGCCTCAACTTTCACTTCGGGGACATCCTGCACGTCCTGAACGCCTCCGATGACGAGTGGTGGCAGGCGCGGAACGTCTCCGCGGACGGAGAGGTGGACGAGATCGGAGTCATTCCCAGCAAGAGGAGGTACGGCTGCACCTCTGCAAACCCCAAAGGGGCTCTCTTGACGTTTTAATAGCGCTAGTCCCCGGTCAGGGTCGCAGGGGCTCTGGGGAACCCAGTGTGGCTGTCAGTCACATTTCCACAGCGAGAGAGAGATTTAGTTAAAATTCTGCCTTAGTGGCGGCGGAAATTTGGGCGTCTTAACGCCAACCGGCTCAAGGGTGGCAGCTGGCACCTTCTTCTGCTCTGTCATAACTCAGGACCCGGATTTACTGGTGGATTTTACCCTCTCGCACCACCAGGGGGCGTTGTGCATTTGAAGCGGGGTTTGTGGTCAAAAGTATTAGGACACAAACCAACATGTGACCAAAAGTATTAGGACACAAACCAACATGTGACCAAAAGTA
>JAYJMA010076302.1:0-10134 GCA_036873895.1 Parotocinclus cabessadecuia
AGAGCTCATATATATATATATATATATATATATATATATATATATATATATATATATATATACACAGACACACTTATAATCTTATATATGTGTATATATTGGTGTGTAGTGTATTATCAAGTGCAATGTTTTCTATTGAACGAAACGAAAAATGAAATAATATAACAATAACATTATATCCTAACTATAGACTAAAATGGCAGTAGTAAAGTAACAGCTACATCAGCCGAAGGACAAAAATAAAAAGAGGGGATAGTGGGCAAAGGAATTGAACGAATCCTACTTCAATTAATATTGGTGCTTATTTATGTTATTGTGATTACCCATTATCAATCCAAATGTATTTGCAGAGGTCAGCAAGAGTGAACCCATTCCTTTCAGTGCAGATTTAGTGAGGTAGACTTGTCAAAGACACAGACAATGCAGAATCCAAAACACAATAGGGATCCAGAACAAGGTGCCCAATCTACCTGCCACTCTCGCCAGCTACATGAATGAGGCAATACAAAACAAAGTACAAATTACATTGTGTTCAATTTTACCAGGCACAGGTCAAATTAGCTGGCAAATTTAAAGGATGTACCCTCACTGATCACTTTATTAGGTACACCCCTTGTTTCTACACCCATTGTCCATTTTATCAGCTCCAATTACCATATAGATGCACTCTATTGTTCTGCAATCACACACTGTAGACCATCTGTTTCTCTGCAGATCATTCTCAGCAGTGCACTGACACTGACCTGCTTTTTTGCTGGTATGAGTGGATCAGACAAAGCAGTGCTGCAAGAGTTTTAGACACCTTAGTGGCACTGCTTGACTAAAAATAGTGCAACAATTGAGTTACCGTCTCTGACTTTACATCGACAAGGTGGGGCAATAGGGTAGATGTTTAAATAGAGCGCAGTGAGTTTAGCACGCAGTTTAAAAACTCCAGCAGCACTGCTGTGTTTGATCCAATTGTACCAGCAAAAAGACATTGACAGGACACACATTAGTGTCACTGCAGTGCTAAGAATGAGCCACTAGCCACTAAAAAACCGATCTGTGGTCCTGATCATTAGAAAACAGAAAATATGGAAATGGAGAGTAAATAGGTATAAGATGAACTACAGTCTGTAATTGTAGAACTAAAAATGTGCATCCATATGGTAAGTGGAACTAATAAAATGATAGGTAAGTGTAGAAACAATGTGATGTGCTTGATAAAGTGGCCAGTGAGAGTTTAAATAACTGAACCATGATGAAACACAAATACCAGACCACTGCTCCACTGGTTAAATGGTATGGAATGAATTAACGTTATCAAGTATGGGCCTCAGGGATAATGAAGTCCTGGGTAAGTAAATCAAATTACGTATGGTATTTCCTTTCATGAGACACAAATAGCTCAAACAGGGCAACAGTATATTTTTCTATAAGAATAGAACTATGCAATACTTTCTCTACTACTATTTGCTTAGCAAGTTGTGCTTTCATTAACTGAACTCTCGGTGCCTACATTAAGTAAGACAAAGGTTATTTTGACAATTGCCCCAATAAGCCAAAGCCTCCCTGTGAATTTTGCTCATATGACCAACAAACAAAATTTCGGCCACCATTTCACGCTGAATACTGACTAGCCATCTGTCTTAGGCAGAAAACAGAATGCTGAAGCCACAGACACCTTGGCTTGTGTCTAAAACCTATGGGTATTAGCAGGCTAATAGGAAATACAGATTGGTGTGCATATGGATAATAACCATACAAAAACGACTGTTCTGTCCTGAGGGAGGAGTTGTCAGTGTTTGACTCAGCAGCCTCTGCCTGCAGGGTCCTGGCACACATTTGTTCCTTGGTCACTGGCACAGACTTCAGGCTGCACTGTAGCAGAGATGTTTGTACTAAAATTGACTTCGGAGCAAATTTGAAAACCTGTGAAATTATTCTGAAATGCTGTTGTTACTTGGGAATATGCAAAACAGACCATGTTTTCAGGAAAAGTGCAGCTAAAATACGCGCAGTACTGTGAACAAGTTTTAGCAATGGTATAATAACCACACTTAATTATTGTTCAGATTGCTTGAATACAATTTGAATACAACCAGAAAATGAAATAAAACAAAAACGGCAGCTACGGGCTACAGTGATAAACATTTAGTGTGACCACCCCTTACACTTACAGTAGCAACATCTGGCAGCTTCAGTGCAATGCCAAGCTAACCCTACAGTCTAAAGAAGCTTAATCAGTCTTTTTTGATAGGGTAGCAGCCAAGAAAACACTTTTTTTGGAAGGAAAACAGGGTGAAAAGGCTAACATTTCATAAGGCTCACAAAAAATAGAATGGGAATAAGTGGAAAAGAGTATTATTAGCAAAAAAAAAGCAAGTTCTAAAATTTTGGGGTCCAATAGTTGACCATATCTTATATAGGGCTCATTATACCGTTGCTAAAACCACAAATCTAATGGTGGCCTAAGACTTTTGGACAGTACTGCAAACGAGTAGACTGTGTACAAAGGTTATCTCAATAAACTCTTCTCAGACTGACATCAAAACTGTGAGCAATGACATAATCCCCCTCCCTTTAACATATCTGGTCTGTACTCAGGGCAGCTCCTAATACTCAAGAGACAGCAATCAGATTACACTGTGTTTGGTGAAGCATAAAACCACGGCTCCGGCTAGAATGGGTGACACGGTTATAGCTGACTGAAATCATTCCATTTGCTTTCTGACTTTGATTTGAGCTATTAATAATTCATAATACAATTTAACACAATTCAATATAATATTGCAATTCATAATACATAACACATTCTCTAATTCCTAGTTGTTGGAAAAACCATGGAAATAATAGTCCATATTACAGAGCAGGGTTTGCTGAAGTATGGTAAAGGAGAAGCGACACTTTATGTCTGTGGTATGTATGGTCATGTAACTATACGTGTAGAAACACAGACAGGCAGAAACGAAAAAGCAGCAAAAGGGGAAACAATGTGAAGTTAGTGTTACAAGTAAGTTGTTGCATTGAGTAATGTAACACACTCCAATTAATTACTTTCTTTCACATCCATAATTCATTTTTTAAAATAAGTTATATAAGTTTAGGAAGACCATGCATTGTTCTGTAACTCATAAGCAGGTTAAATAAAATGAATATATCTGCAGTGAAGTGGACCTGGTTGATTCTGATGCAAATCCTCGGCAGCATAAACTGCTTGTCTATTACAAAAGCACGAAAATCTCTTAGAAAGAGATGCTGAGATTTGACTGACGCGTGATTTTCTGTAAATTGCACAAATTACAGCGAAGTACTGATAACATTCCTTGAAGCAGCTTCCTCTGTCAGGAGCAAGTCTCACACGAAAAGGAGCATTCAAATTCTTCTCGAGACACATATGGGTGGAACAAATAACTAATCCAGTTAGATTCAGACCAGCAATTACATTAATGGAGCAAACCTGATAATTAAGACAAGATATTCTAAAAGGTGACCTCCAAAACTAACAATTGCCTATAGATCATAAAGTACTGAAAGTTCCCATTTTGAACCCGCCCACCCAGGCCACGGTCATGACAAACATGCTCCTTGAGTGGAACAGCAGTCCATCACAGGACCCTGTAACTGCACCACCAGACCTTCAAGTCTTTCCCAGTGTTCAAACCCAGGGCCTGAAGAACTGCTGTTTCTAATAGTTGATTTGTACCCTACATGAGGTGTGAATCATGAGGGAAACAGAACAAGGAAAACTTAGCAAACTTATCTAAATTGAACAATAGCGCCAGAATGCAAGCAATGCCAACGTTTAAATGTGGGCAACAAGGGCTTTCATAAGTCCACGATTAGTTCGAACATGCTGTGAAGGCCTCGTGTAATCTGTAACTTGAAATGTAATTTAGGCCAAAAAACGATATACAAATACTACAATCTAAACTTAAGTGACAGGGACACTACTGGTCTGTGTCACATGGCACAGACCTCACCCCTGACCCTACAGTGACAGATCTGGTCCGTCCTATCTCTAAGACTCCAGGTTCTCTTGGTCTATCCTGTGTCCCAGACCTGGAAGTCACAATTCAGTACCTAACAATTCTCACCATGCTAGAGAACTAGAGAGGTCCAGTATGCCAGTGAGAACCAGCAGCTCCAACTGAACTACTCTGGACCCCTAAATTGCAGAGCCCACTCAGATACAAAGGAAGGTGTTCAATCAATATAGTATTGTATTCTGTAAGCTCTAATGGAATTTAACATGGAACTATTTACTCTATTGCTTACTGCACTACTAAAGCTTAAATATAGAAAGGTTATACAACAGTTAAGTCCAACTGGTTGAGAAACTGTGATAATATTCTTGATATTTGTGATAATAGCCAAAATGAGATTATTCCGCTGGTGTGTTGCGCAAAAATATAACATATAATAATGACAAAACCCTAATCAATAATTAGTTAAATTCTTAATGAATTTTACTTTTAGTCTTTTTTTCTTTTCATCCTTCTTTTCATTTACAGTCCAGTGTACATTTACACTTTGCATGACTACAGTCATTTGGTACGGTTACATAAATCTATTGTACCATACTGTGTTAAGGCAGAGTAGGAAACTGTTACTGTTGCATAGCAACTCATTTTTGTGGACCTGCTTATTTTGCAGAAGTTACAGTCAGTATTAGAGCATATTCAGTATTAAATATTATTGCTTATTAAAAATTAGGGCTAACTGCTGTATTTAAGGTATATAAGCCATAGAACATCAAGGCATTTTGTGCCTATATTTTTAAGAGATTTGTTAATAATATAATAATACATAAAAATATATTACATGATGGTTGTGATGATGTACGGCACTTGCCGCAACCATATCACAGCCGTCATATTGTTGGTGATAAACATTAAACAAATCTCAATACAAAGTATATGTACAAAATATACATGCTGTGACTTAGTAGAGCATCCAGTGTAAGTGACTTCATTCTTTGGCAAATGGTATGCATCTAAAAAGGTAGTAATGTTATGTTAAAAAAAAGCAGCATTCCACAAACCAATGAAAGGAAACGTTTGCTTTTCTGAAGTTCTAAAGGCATGCAGAACTTAATCGCTTTGATTAAGGAGAGTCTCATCTTTGATGAGGGAGAGCTGGAGCTAATACTGATGGAAACTGAGTTCTACGGGTATAAAACTAGAAATCAAAGTCATTTAACGAAGGGAAGACTAAGAACTAAAGCTAAAGAGACTCCGTAGACTTAATGAAATATTCAGACAGGTAAATAATAAACAGCTTTAACAATACTTAATTAATTAATCTGTGACATTACATGACATATGGATTGGATTAACTGTACAGTCGCAGTCGCCTCTCGGTCACTTCCATGAAGTATTTCGGCAGGATAGTGGAGTGGTTTTGCCATTGCTTTCTCCACACCTCCCCATTCATCCGGGCTTGGGACCGGCGTGCAGCTGTTTCCAGTTAAACGCCTGGGGTGTATACATACACAAGTCAATGACAATTTAGAGACGCCAATTAACCTAACACGCATTTCTTTGGACTGTGGGAGGAAACCGGAGTACCTGAAGTAAACCCACACAGACAGGACATGCAGACTCCATACAGAAAGGACCCAGGCCGCTCCACCCTGGGATTGAACCCAGGACCATCTTGTTGTGAGGCAGCGGTGCTACCCCATCGAGCCACCGTGCTGCCCTTACATGACATATAAGCAGAAGCAAATCCAGATTTCAGTGGGCATAGGCAAAGTGACACTCCAGACAGGGTGGCAACCCATGAGAGGGTTTTGTAACCACACACCTGGCTTTCACGTTGCACTGCTCATGGGATTCTAACCCATGCCATCAGGAAGTAAGCCATTGCATTAAATGTCATCCAGATTTAAGATTTTCTTTGATTTAACCTCCTGGTAGAGCCAGCTGCTGCAAACAACACAGTACGAGGGCCTCATGTGAGGGGTTTGTAACTTGAAGGTTGGGTGGTGCGTTTACAAAAACCTGGATGAACTGGCACTGTGCCACGACCCTGCCCGGGATAAGTGAGGATAAGTAAGCGGATAAGACCAGGGTAAGGAAAACTGAACGCTTTTTCGTTGAGTTAATCAGCTATTTTAACTTTAATAAATGGATGATTACATCGTCAAGATAAGGACATTTGTATGAAACCCTCCAAAAATATTTGTTCCTATAACATCAAAACAATAATAAAGGCATTAACAAACAGGAGACGATTTTGCATGGTTGGCTGATCGCATTTGATGTGATGTATACTTGTACATCCCTGCATCAGCTGCAAACGGTTTTCCTGCCAGATTATAATCCTTTATACGCAAGTCCAGACAGGCACATATCAGCAGGCACACAGGAAATGCCAGATGATGAGGCTGGCCTCATTCGACCCTGATTGATGTCCAGAGGGTATTAAAATTCCACCGCAGCCACCCGACAACCCCCTCCAGAGCAGGACAAAAACAGGCCAGGAACGACGAGACCTGCTGCAGTTTGCACTTCCGTCATCCCTTCATCAAAAGCCCACTAAGATAACACTATCTAACAGTGGTTCTAAGTAACCCAGGCAATGTTATGCAAGGGCAGAGGTTTAGCATAAACACCTCACATAGCAGACAGCAAAAACAACAGAAAGCATGTTCAAATACTGCTAAAACCTTTGTCGTGTCATAGAAAGTGATTAGAAACCGTGAGCAGCCTAGTAAACAAGCTTCAACGCCCATACTTATCTGCACCCTGTTCCAAGATTCTTCACTAATGCAGCATTGCTTAGCTCTGCACAATGCAGCCTATCTCACCCTCCCCCGCCAGTATCAAACCTCTCCAAACAATCTGCAAATCTCCCTTCAAGAAACCACTTTTCATTCCAAAAGTCACTCCCATCGGACATTAATTTCTTGCACTGCACTATTCTCCCCAATCGTTCTTTATGATACAAATTCCCCGTGAACTGCATTTAAGAGTGAGGCCAGAAATAAAGATAAATCCAGAATCGATTAGCTACTGCAGATGCCCTGCTGTTCCCTGTTCCTGAGTCATTCCTCCATTCCTCCATTAACACTACCTGCAATCAATGCTGTTAACATTATTTCACCAGTTATCACCAGTTATATATATATATATATACAGGTCACTGTATTAGCTACACTATATTAGGTACACCTGATCAACTGCTTGTTAACTCAAATACTCACATTATAGCAGCTGCATTTAGAACATGGTCAAGATGGCCTGTGGCATAGTTATTGGTCCTCAATGAGAAGGTGTTATTATTTCAGTATCATGTTTTTTGCCATATTTATGATGATGTCTTACCAATCCTTCAATCTATGATTAATATTTCCAGCACCTTGCTGAATCTATGCCACAAAGAATTAACACAATTCTGAACACAAAAGGGATTCAACCTAGTATAAGCAAAGTGTACTGGTGACCCTATAAAGTCTGTTTACACAGGTAGTCAAATCTGAAATTAGAATCTCACAATGGAAACCTTATTGTGAAATCCATGGTTTGAAGAATTGTGACTATTCTAAAATGGGACCCTGGTAGAGGTAGACCCTGACTTAAAATAGTCATATCTTCTAACAAATCTTTCATATGTTTAATATATTTTTTATCCTAATGTATCCTACTCTAAACATGTTTAAAAGACTTACATTAAACAACAGGGTGAGTGAAAAGCCACAGGACATGTTGCATGCTGCATTGTGGAATTTTCACAAAGGCTACCAAGACCATTGTTGAGTTGTCTTTGGATGACCACTGTGTGGCTTGTCAGGCACAGTACCAGTTTCTCTGAATTTGTCTATGGCGGGCGCACAAGTGCTGAGTGAATTTGGTGTCGGTTGTTGTTGTTTTGGCTATGATACGGCAGCTGTGTCTGTGCATGATACCGTCAGTTCCATCTTCAGTTACCTGTGATGAACAGTTTGAACATTCGACACCACAAGAGATATTGCAAATCTTTTTTTGCCGCAAAAATGAGCCCTTGATCCAATATGGCCGCTTTCAAGATGGATAAAATAAAATGAAAAATAAAATGTCCTGTGACTTTTTACTCACCCTGTACAGTTGGGCAAATCATGAATATAAATTATTTCATAATAAAGTACTGAATATCTCATGTAATGTATTGAATAATGTATTGAAAAGTGGAAAACAAAAATGATTACTGTAAGGACCACGGCTTTTCCTCGCTACAATTGTTGTAGCCAGTGGTTGTCTTGCACTGCTGAGATCCCTATTAAGCACGGTACAGTGTAGCAGAGTATCTGCGGAAAAATCTAATTCAAAATTCAGAATACGGTTTCTGCTGAATGTGTATTTATGTTTATCACGAGATACCCATCATAAAGGGAAATATTGTAAGCTGGGCCATCGTAAAACATATATAGCGTTATTGATGAACTATTCAAACCATTTTAATGGATGTGATTTAGTGCACAAAACTATCTTCATTATGCAAAAGCAAAAAAGGACTTTGCACCAACGTGTTTCAAAAATAAGAAGGCTTACAATTCACTGGAATTTCATACTGTAGCATTATGACTTCTTTACAGTCAGATTTAAACATAATGCAACAGTAAGGCACAGCCTGTTCAACTGGAGTCTAAAAAGTCCATATAAACAGGCAGTAGAATCCCAAATTGGAATCTCACAATGGTAATCTCATTGTGTAATCCATGCCACACAGAATTGAGACTGTTCTAAAAGGGACACCAGTATTAGTACAGGTAGACCCTGACTTATAACGCATTAAATATGGCAATCTTAGGTTTCTATGATGATGCTCAGGCAAGCAAGCTCAATCAATGTGGCTCCAGCTAAACAGGTTTGTGTTGACGTTGTTGCAGAGCTGTTTGGATCTCAGTACGAATGTGGCAATGAAGGACTAACAGCATGTGTCAGTGGCCTCAGCGCTCCGCATTTTTATCCTGTGAGCTTGTCTAGCCTGGCTTTACATTTGAGATGGTGATGTTTGACATGTTTCCAAAAACACAGCGCTTACAATTGACTAGGGCGGCTCTAGTCAAGCATTCTGATGAAGTGAGTAGCTGATAAGATGACATCCAATGACAGTGCAGTGTCATGTGCAATAAATTCTACTGGTTGTATGCACTTGTCTTATGCAGCTAGCAAATTGAATAGTCAACAGTACAGACAGTGAAAAAAACTGATACTATAACGTCAGGGATTTCAGGAAACACACACAGACTCACGTCCCAACCTCAGGTGCAATGCCATGGGTCTTGCTGTTGAAGTGCTCAAGGAACCCATGCTGCATGGGGAAAAGCTTTCTCATATTTGGCCCCCCAGCTATGGAATAAACTTCCCACTTTAGTTAGAGATTCAGACACTCTCCAAATCTTTAAGTCTAGGCTAAGGACATTCTTATTTAGTCAGGCTTTTGGTTAGATTTAAACTATGACGCTTGGCTCAGGTTGGCTCTTGCCTCTTGGCTGTGATAAACTTCTGGTTCTCTCCCTTTAATTATTCTGCTATAGTTAGTGCTGCCGGAGTTCTCATGCTGCACAAGGCATCAGTAATGGATAATAGACTCTGTGCTCCTAACCCATAAATATCTACATTTTCTCTTTTCTTTCAGATCTGATGTACCGGTGCCAGTTCCGGCACCACGCGTTTGAATGTTCTTCCGGTTCGGCGATACTCTGCTGGTTTCCATCGGCAGAGGTTGGTCCCACCAGATTGCAGTAACTCCCTCCATTGGTTGGACATTAGGAGACGATGTGCCTCCAAGGACCTCTCACTAAGGACTCATTATATAATCTATTTAGTTTTTTAAATTTAGTTCATTTATTCTATTACTAATTTAAATGTTATTATAAATTTGTTATTTATTTAAATATTTAACTAATTTTGTTATAATTTAATATATTTTTAAGTATTTATTTAATTAACATCTAGGTCACCCATGGAGGATGGGTCCCCTGTTGAGTCTTGGTCCTGCAGAGGTTTCTTCCTAGCACATTCAGGGTTTTTACTTTCCACTGTCGCCCTAGGCATGCTCAACTTAGGACTGACCTTTTAAGATAATGTAATATTGTAAAGCTGCTTTTAGACAATGCACCGTTGTAAAAAGGTCCCTGGTCGATAGGAGATGAGAAAGTCCGGT
>JAYJMA010076313.1:0-39796 GCA_036873895.1 Parotocinclus cabessadecuia
ATGCCACCCAAACGTTCTGCAAGTTCTACGGCTAAAATAGTGTATAAATACTTCAATAAATATAGCGTCCCTACTTCATGGAGTTTCGTTTATCACGGGTGGTCCTGGAACGTAACCCCCGCCATAAACGAGGGAACACTGAATTACACTATATATAAAATTCGATAGAATATCTTGTGTTTAAGTTTGTTATTGAGCTGTTTAACGACAACCAATTTGCAGATTAAGTTAGATGAGCCACGTCTAGCGATTAAATCTAACGACATATTTTTTACATTTGACTGCTTCATAGAAATTTCTGGACTAAAGACACTGAGAAACAATTACATATGGTCATTATATCATTATTAAACAACTGTTAGCCTTATGTGAATGTGATGCTAACTTAAGAATTTTGCACAGTACTGTTGATCACCCAGAAATAACTGCATTGTTGCATAACTGCACCGAGAAATGCATTGTTGCTCTGGCACATTTGCAAATTAACAAAGTTAATTTCACAAAACTTTGCATCCGGAACAACTTAACCATATATACAAATAAAACTAAATAGAAAAAATATAATTTGTCATATTAATATCTGCCTATAGTAACACTAGAATATATGACTAAACGAACAAAAGGAAGTATTATTTGTTTAAGAAAGTAGTGGACAGGGTAAGGCCTAGTACAGAAGGTCCAAAGTGACATACAAATACAAATTTGTTATTATAATTTGCAGTGCCATATACTGAATACACACGGTCTGAATTGCATCAGTTTTGGATATGATCTTTCCATTTCATTGTTAGCAGTGTGACTCCTAGTTTGCATTAATTCACAATATAGTTTGCTTAAATGCTAATTAAGCAGCCCCATTGCCACTGCTGATAACGTCTGTGTCGCAGGGATGGGGAAAGAGGTGGAGAACTTACTCACGGAGAACAAACAGCTACTGGAAACCAAGTAAGAAACTCCTAGTGAGTGTTTATACATTCTCTATGATCTGTTATTTTCACTGATTTTCTGACTATGTGCAGGAATGCTCTGAACATTGTGAAGAATGACCTGATTGCTAAATTGGATGAGCTATCGGGGGAGCAGGAGGTACTGAGAGGGGAGCTGGAGGCAGTTAAACAGTCCAAAAACAAAGTGGACACCAGAGTAAAGGAATTGGAGGAGGAACTGAAGAGGTATTGTCTTGGGCAAGGAACCATGATGATTTAACAGTACAAACATGACTAATAGGACGAGTGATATTTTACTCATTGCTATTAGCTATTTAGAATCAGTTGTATTACATTTGTTTGTTAAATAATCAGAATTAAGTCTGATTTTAGAAAGGATTTTAAATCTGATTTCGGATACATTTGTATCAAAACCCCCAACTGATTTTGTATAGTGTGTGTAGAGTGGAACTTGAGCAGTAGGTTTGTGATTTTTAAAAAATTCAGATTTACTTATATAGCGCTTTTTGCAATGGAGCAAAGGGCAGAGGTCAGAACTTGCTTGGTACTTTGGAGGACTTAGAATAACTTGTGTGTTGTGTGATATGTTTTACCTTGGCTGGTTTAAGCCATTCGAGGACAACAATTTGTCAGAATCATGATATATTGCATGCTGGTTAATTCACAGGTGGTGAAATAAGTTAGTTATCAAGCTGTTTGGCGACAACCAATTTGCAGATTGAGTTAGATGAGCCACATCTAGCGATTAAATGTAACGCCGTAGACTGGGCTGGTGGTATCTGTATTTTGTCTCCTGTTTGTTCACTCATTTTTAATATCAACCAAGTGCTTTTGGGTAGAACACTAGCTTGACTTGTGGAGTTGGTACGCTGCATGAACTTAGTGCATATGATGGAGTGAATATGTGAACTATTATGTTGTAGTTTTGACTGTTTATTTTACAGTGAGTGACATACTCGCACTTTATTAAAACAGCATTTAAGTCTTGTAAGGCTGCAAAGTTTTGGCAGAAGTTAAGAGTCAGGTTATTAGTTGGTTTATTCTGGGAACCGATTACGCAGCAATCCGGTATGTGTGTTTTTATGTGACTTACTAAAACTTTTTTAATTTTAGGCTAAGAGCTGAAGCATTAGAAGCATCTCAGGACTCCAAAGATGAAGGCGTAGAGGATGTAAGTCGTAACAACACAACCTTTAACAATCAAATAATCCTAACTGCTTTATTTATTTTATGGAGTTATAACTTCCTCACTTAGCCCAAATGTGAGTCTGCCTCCGCAGGTTTGACTACAGCCAGGTTAACTAAATAAACATTTATTTATTGGCATACAACCAGGAAAACGGAACGGGGGAATGATCTTTATTTTTATTTTTCTTGAAAAGAAATTCTAAAGCTCACAAAGACTGTAATAAAGATGAGTGGAAATTCGTATTATGGAGTGACAAATCCAAGTTTGAAATTTGTGGATAAAAAATTAGGGTGACAATTTGCTATAATTCTAAAACATCAAATCTAACGATGACCAAAGATTTTTGCACATTACTATAAGTTTAAAGGCAGACTATATTGCTATTCTCTTGCCTTAATGTCGAATGAACAAAGGAGTTGTTCTAGAAAGATAATGTGCTAGATATGCGTAGCACAGCAGTGTTTTAGGTTTGTTACTTATATACAAAAAGTATACTACACCGCTCACAAAAATTAGGGGCTGTTGGGGCTGTATTTCATTTTGAAATATCCCCTAATTTTTGTGATCAGTATAGATATGAGTAACACTCGAACTGTCTTTGTGGCATTGCTTAAAGATTTAATGATTTGTTTCTGCTCCAGTTTGGTGCAGAAGTAGTAAAACAATGCTGTAGGTCATGTAGGGGCACCCCATGACAAAACTGATTGACTAACGGGACTGAGAAACAATTACATATGGTCATCAAATCAGACAAATAACTGTCTGCATTGTTGCTCTGGCACAATTCTCACACTTACTAAATTGCCTGATCAGTATTCACTCTAATCATTACCTTACTTGCCATTGTGTTTAATGCTGCACACTCTTTGCCCTGTAGCACTAAACACCCTCTTTTGTATCGTGTGTCTTTCTTGGATTTGCGTATGGACGCTACAGTATTCCTCCTCGCTGCCGGACGACGTTGCCATGTCACAGCGACGTAGGTTCACACGAGTCGAGATGGCACGTGTGCTAATGGAACGCAACCAGTATAAAGAGAGATTGATGGAGCTTCAGGAGGCTGTCCGCTGGACTGAGATGATCCGGTCAGGGTCACACATGTTTGATCACTTGTATCCATACATATATCCTTACTGCCAAGCCACTGACATGTGATTACATGCCTGAATATGGTAATAAGCCAGGACCCTCTGATATGTACATCTTCTCTCCTTTCTTACATCACAGAGCAACCAGAGAGAGTCCTCAAATCCAAGAGAAGAAGAAATCAACCATCTGGCAGTTGTGAGTTTACATAAGCCTCACTAGTCAGCCACACAAAACCATGGAGCAAATAGAAAACATCAGAGAAGGCCACTTTTATATAATTTGATTAAACTTTCTTTTTTAACCTAAAATCACCACCGCACTTTACAATTGTGGAGCAATTTTTGACCTAATAATCTAATCTTCAGATTTGCACCACAGTATCTTGGGAGCAAGAGTAATGTCTGAGTAGTGACTCTGTCATTCTCCAAATTTAAAATGTGTCAATAAGAATTTTCTTCCAAATATAAATACAGTCAAATCCGGTTAATGGGACCACATCAGGACACGATCGTTTTGGTCCTAAGAACCGAATGGTCTGATTAATCGAACATGCCCTATGTTACAAGATGGGACGTGCTATAATTTATGCAACATATTAAATGTTTATTTAACCTTTATTGTGTGATTTACACATATAAGGAACGTACAAACAAGAACTACTGTTGCTTTGCTTTTTTTCACTGAAAAATAAATCTGCAACCAAGTTTTTCGAAACGATCTACAACACAATGTATAAATACTAGCATAATACTGTAAAAAAAAACAAGTTCTTACTAAATTCCAGTCAACGTTTGAAGAACTTATCCAATCTTATCCTCTCTTGATGGACTGCTCTTGAACAAAATTAAGAAAGTGGTGGGCGTGGTCACCTCCCTCTGGTTTTGCTCTTGTCAACACAACTTTGCGGATTTCCTGACCTTTGATAAAAGCATAAATTTGCCCGGGGATCCCAAAAATCCTCCCATATCTCGCTAATTCGCTAAGTGACGACTTGAGGCTTCTTTTTCTTATTCGCTCTTATTCGATCCGATTAAGCGGAATTGTGGTCCAAATAAGCGAATAACATTACACATATATAATAGGATTTGTTTCGGTACTTTAGGATTTGGTCCGAGTAAGCGGCTGGTCCCATTAACCGGTGGTCCAATTAACAGGATTTGACTGTAATTATATCTCAGGACTGCAGTATGATAGAACGTGAAAGATGTATAACCAAAAAAACATATTTTTTTTGTGTATTTGGGGCAAATTTCTGATCTCCTAGCGTCTTCTTTGCACCACAGCATATTGGGACCAAGAGTAATGTCAAGAGAGATTAAAAAAAAAACTTTAGTTTCAAGTATTTCAATGGGTCTAACTAGAAATGCTTTTTTTAGTTGTTAAAGTGATTGTATTAGCATACAAGTCGCATACAAATGACCAGTGCTGTGTCTGAAACTGCGCTCTACTCCTAGACCTGTGTTTATATCTGGGTGAACTCAAACCTCTCCCCAGACTCTACATTAAGTTCCCAAGCAATAACAAAATACAGACTGGTCTATCCATGTTGTGACATGGTTGTAGTTTGTACATTGGGTACCTGTCATACCTTCTTTCTACCCTTCCTCCAGCTTCGCCCGTCTCTTCAGCTCGTCATCCAGTCCTCCTCCAGTGAAGCGGCCCTACACCAGCATCAACATCCACTACAGATCCCCGTCTCACCAGAGACGCTCACACACCATGTGCCAGATCTCCACTTCCAACCGCACACTTGAGTTCTTCCCAGAGGAGTAAGAGCATGCAACAGTACACACACAGACATGATGGGATGCTCATTATTCAGCAACAATACTCAAATAGACTGTGACATTCAGGCGATTAATCGATTTGGTATTAATATTCCCAGACTCCACTGAGAAATCATTCCAAAATAAATGATAACCCCTCCACCAGCTCTGGACTGTCTTGACACAAGGCAGGTTAAATCGATAGGTTTAATTTGGACGGCACCAAATTCTGACCCTAGAATGTGTGTGTCTGAGCATAAAAAAATAAATAACCATTTATCAGACATGGCTCCATCATTCCACTCTTTACCTTATCAGTTTTGATGAGTCCGTGCCCACTGCTGTCTCAGCTTTCTGTTCTGGGCTGACAGAAGAGCAACCAAGCATTGTCTTCTTAGTTCTCAAAAGGTTTAAAGTGTTGTGCTTTTTGAGATTATTTTTTAACTGATCACCAAAAATGTAAAGTGTTTCTCTAACTTCCACTCAATGAATGTATTTTTCTTTATTGTAAACTTCACAAATTCATGTCTGAAAGTCCAAGCATCAGCAGCAATAGTGCAAGCAGCCTGTTTGGCACCAACAATCAAGACATTGTCAAAATCACTGAGACTAAATTTCTCAAGAAGCTGCCCCATATCATCGTGATTGTATGCATCACACTTCTGTCACATGATTGGCTGAATAGCATGAATGAGGAGTGCTTAGTGAGTTTATATGCACGTGTAAATACACAGACAAACACATTCCTACATACCTAAAGTCATATGTACAAATATTCTAAGTTGTTAGTGTTTGTTGATTTGTCTACATGCATTCACACTGCAGGTAAAAGTGTCCCAGAGTACATTTTTACAGTGCCCTCCTCAAATATTGGCACAACTGGTAAACATAAACAAGCAGGTTTGAAAAAAATACCCCGACACAGTCCAATGATTGACCGTATCTCATGTATTACTTGTGAGTATATTACCATTAATATTTTATAGTCCACCTGAGCGATTATGGATATTTATTGTTGTGATTCACAACAAAGCGAAGAGGGCACACGTTTATATTGACTTCATACACAGTGAAGGGCTTGGTCCAAGCGGCCAAATTATCTCCAAGGATCTCAGCTGGGGAATTGCAGAAATTAGTTTTAGTTTTAAGGTACGATGGTCTCCATACCTGCAATCAGACTCTACCTATATAACCAGAAGATGTTTGGAAGGTTTGCCAGAAGAGAGTCCCTGGTGCCAAGAAACAAAGAAGCAGCATGTTCTGTGATCAGATGAGACCAACAAACATGAGTAATGGATTTGTTGCAGACGTAAATATAGACATGCAGAAAGGACCTCATACCCACCTGGGAATCTGGTGGTGGATTTGAGACGTTTCTTCCAACGACCCACGACAACTGATTTTGATACATGATCTTATAGACTCCATGTATATCATATACACATACATATACTTCAAGTATTAGGAAACCTGACTGCTTTAGCCAGGAAGCTCAAACCAGGCCATGGTCGGATCTTCCACCACAACAGTGATTCAAAACAGACCTCAAATGGTTCACGGAAACACTGAAACAGAAAACAGTTTTTGCCATGGCCATTCCAGTCTCTTGACCTCAGAGATCATGAACTGAATTGAGCAAATGCAGGTTCCACAAGAACAGGCATTGCAGTCTGAAAATTCTGGAGAAATTGTGTGGGAACAAATGGTCTCCGATCCCTTGCCATGTGTTCCCCATTCTTACGGGGAAGCCTAAAAGGAGAAGACTCCAAGCTGCGTGCTGACAATTGTACCATGCATAGATTTGAGAAGCATTTTTATGTCACTCTAAGATTTTGTTTTTTAATATGTTGTATGAAAGATCAAAAAGAGAAGCAATGTTGACTTTTATAGCCTGGTTTGTTTATGATTTCAAGATGCCAATATTTGCCAAAGATACACCTCATTTAGTCAGTTCCATATAGACCCACTTTGTAGTTTTACTATTGCAGACTTCAGTCCTTCTGTTTTTCTACATACTTTGTTTGTCCCCTTTACATTGTTCTCTGATGGTCAGGACCTGCACATGACCAGCACAGCTGAGGTCCGATAATTCTCAGCACTGAGACTGATGTGGTTGTGGTGTGTTAGAGTGTTACGCTGGTCTAAGTGGATCAGACACAGCAGTGCTGCTGGATTTTTTTAAACACATCAATGTCACTTCTGGGCTGAAAATACCAAAGTTCCACCTACCAAAAATGTCCAGCCAGCCTTGTCCTATAGGCAGCATGCTATGAGAACTGATGAAGGATTAGAGCAATATGGTAGATCATATCATGAGAACACACACTAACACATCACCACCACATCAGTGTCAGTGCAGTTCTGAGAATGATCCACCACGCAAATACTATAGTACCTGATCTGTACTGGTACTATGGAGGTCCTGACCATTAGAGAACTGAGTAAAAGGGACTAAAAATATATGCAGAGAAAGATGACCTACTGCAGCTGTAGCTAATAAAGCAATCATTTGTAACATTGATTAGGTTTTGATAACATCACAATTAAGTTGGGAGTGATCGACAGAACGTATAAGTGTAGAAATCGTATATATCTGAACAAACTCAAAGTGATCATTAAAAAGACAAAACATTTAAATGTAATTTCACGAGCCTACATCAGACCCAATAGAATGTTTCACTAGGACACTAAAATGATACAGTACAGTGCTGTATCTACTAAAACAGGTTTTATTTTCCTTAGGCCAGACTTTTTTAATTGCTTGTTCCTCAGATGTCTCTACTTAGAATCTACTGAGGAGGGAGGAAAAAAAAAATCTTTATTTTTCAGCACTTTTCCATTTCTCGAGGACTATGTGGAATCAATACAAGGTAGGAGGACGAACTAAAAATCTATTTTTATTTTAAAATAAAAAAATTCAATTGAAGTGAATCTGGGAAAAAATTAAATGAACAGAAGAAAACGGTTGGCTCTCCACCGGAGGGCGGAAAAAGCTAAAATATATATATATATTTTTAATTTCAACTATTGGTGCTGCGGCGGATCTGAGAAATACCAAAAAATACACATATATATTTTGTATTCTTCAAATATGATCGTCGGCGGATCCGTAAAACAAGCAATCAAAAAAGTCTGGCCTTAAATAAGTATATAGAGCAATAGCAAATAATTACAAAATATAAAGCATAAAATCTATTTGGTCTGATGTTCTGGGTCTTGGGAATTACCCCCTCCACCCCAAACATGCATGTCGCCTCCTCGCCCTCAGAATTGTCTGCATTTTTGCAGCCAGCCCTCATTGTAAGTTGTAATCAAAGATAAGTGTAGGTCTGGGATTGCCAGTGTTGTTTCTGTTTTGTCTACTGCTAGCTGGATGTCACAGTGTGCATGTTGGCCAGGAAGAAACCTCACTTGTCCGGAGGCTTTAGATGAAATGATCATTTTTAAGCAGTAAACTGAACGTGCATTGGTAATGTGGTTATTGTAGTTGTGACGTTACATACTTCAGCACTTTTTGTTTTGAACTACCTGTGCTTTACTGCAATGCTCTGCTGCTCACCCTGCTTCCCAAATCATATATACAAAGAAAATCTGATTACAATTACACTATAATCGCATCAGCTTCAGTTCAGTACATGCATGCTTATAGCTGGGCTGTTTGTGCAACTGTGCCCAAACTGTCTCTCGGTGGACTTCTTTTCTGTCTCACCTCTAAAACACTGCTGTTTACCTTTCTCTCTCTCCCACCTTCACCCTCTTTTTCTCACTTGTGTGTCCTGTTGGTCACGGCTGGCTGGCTGGCTCTCTCTGGCGCTCCCTAACGCTGACACCGCCTCCCCTCCCCTCTCTGTCTCCTTTTCTGCCCATAGACTGCCCAGTAATGGTGTTGCGTCTCTCCTTAGCGACTCAGCACTCTCAGCCCGTAGAGAGCAGAAGCGCGAGCAGTACCGGCAGGTCCGTGAGCACATGCGTCGGGATGACGGCCTTATGCAGGCCTATGGCTGGAGCATGCCACCTCGCTTCAAACAGGTAGCTCGTCTTCATCCTTTGCTTTATCTCTTTCACCCCACCAGCAGCCTAATCTCTCTCGTTTGACCCACTCAGTGGAATCACTCCTGCCGATCTCTGTCATTTAGAAGTGATGGCTGTTAATGCTGATGACAAAATATTTTATTAAACACAGTAATAGTACAGTCTCAAAAGGCAGCCATTATTCACTCTTAATTCACATAGAGAATGCAATATATAGAATTTAAAATAGAGTTTTGGTTTCCTGGTACCAAAGTACAAGTTCAGATGCAGGTCTTCTGGCACCCTGGACGGTTAGGTGGCACTTAGTACAACACTCACACTCCAGGTTCCTACTAACACATTGTATGCTCCTATGCAATTAGAGCAAAAAAATCTCAATTCAAATTTATTTCTATAGCGCTTTGTACAATGGAACATTGTATCAAAGCAGCTTTACAATCTTGTATTATCTTAAAAGGCCAATCGCAAATTGAGCAAGCCTAGGGTGACAGTGGCAAGGAAAAACTCCCTAAAAGTATTAAGAAGAAACCTTGGGAGGACCAAGACTCAAAAGGGACCAGACCTCTATGGGTGGCCTAGATGTTTATTAAGTAAATACTTAAAAGTATATTAATTTATAGCAAATTAAATAAATCTGTCTGTATAAAGGAAGCACCTATCTGCCATGAACAGTTATGTTTTGATACACTCTGCTAGCGCATTAGCAGAAGATGGACGCTCAAAACAAAGACATCCCGTTGCAATTTGTCGCTGCGATACATCACCGTATCCGCCATACTGGTCCAGGCAAAGACTGGCTTGTACATAAATACAATTGGAGCTGTTTTTTTCTGGTTAAAATACACTATGTCATAAGTATTTTTCAACTGATTGTAATGAGTCCTTTTTATATTAAAGGGTCTTTAATCTATGTGGAGTTTAAAAAACGGTTAACTCCAGTTATTTCGATACGCAGTAGAGATCAACATTTGGCAAAGGTAAAGTGAATATAAGTGTCATAAGTCATTTTAAAAACTTGCATTCGGAATTGAATTCTTTCCCTTCGGTAATATGTGAATATGCCTTTTTATAATTGAATGTACATGCAATGAGTAGAAGTTTTTTTGTTATGTTTTATGTTTTTTTATGTTTTTCTCTCTCTACGTCCTCTTTATTATTTGTTCCAGAATTCAGCTCTTTGAAATATTGAAAACAAAATGTATAAAAAGTGCATCTTTAGGTTCTTATAATTGACCATTATTGGCAAAGATGTAACAAAATCAGCAAATAAAAAGCAAATAGTGAGACACTGACAGTCTGCTTTAATAGCGTTTTATAAAAGTGTAATGATCAAATCAAAGGCACTATACACTACAGTACAGTATATTATTATTCTATATAATAATACGCATTATATCTATAATACAAGTAATTATATTTTTTTCCATTTTGGAAATGAAACTTTTAATCGAAAATCAGAATCAGCAATTATAAAATGCAAGCTTTTAAAAGCTCTATTCATCACAGACTCTTAAATCCCAGTTTTTGACTTGTGGGACTGAGGCAGTTAAATCATGTGATGTTGACCAGGGGTGTATGCATCAAATATATGTATTCAATACATGAACATATTGAATTCTTTAAATATAAAATGATATACTGTTCTGTAGCAGAATGACGCTAAACAATTTAATTTATTGAGGAATCTTTTTAACCCTTTGATATAAGGTGAATTCATTGTTAAATTCAGCCACAATCCAAGTCATCAAATTTTAGGCTAGGCAAGTTGACTAGCTATATGATGTGTGAGTAGCGGCAGCCTCCGGTCCAATTCCAGGACCTGAGTCTTTCATCCCTGATGAGCTACTGGCTGCTTCAGCAGTTTGTTTTAGGGTTTCCATGGTGAGAGTGTATGTGTAAAGAGTTGCCAGTGGTGACCGTGTGTCGCCGTGGCTCTAACTGTGATTTCCTGCAGACGGGTTCCCAGGTGGACAGCGCTCAGGACGCCGCAGCGAAAAGGCCGCAGGCAAGTCCGGCCGGCAGAAGACTAGCATGTACCTCTTTTCCCCCCCATCCCTCTAAAATACTGCCCTAAACCCCACCCAAATGTTGCTGACCAGGCAAACCTGACTATGTCCCGCTCCTTAAGGTGTGGCAAAGATCCTTTAGGGTTCTTTGTTGGGTTTAATGAGGTACTGATGAGTGAGAACAGTAAGTGATTGCAGTTCTGCAATAACACCTTCAGCACATAGCAACGCAACGCTGTTATATAAAAAGACTATAGGCCTATCAATCAAAATGCTGCTAACCAACCACAGAAAACATTTAAAGTTACCCGAAACTTTGCAAAATGAAGTAATATCTGCTCAGATTGACAAAAACTCTCAATGCATCAGTTTGAATGTTTTTTAAGAAAAGGGGAGGCTCATTTTTACAAAATGAATTCAAGTAACCATTTACTTGATAATAAAATGAAACGACCTGTCATTTATCGCTAGCTCGCTAAATGGTTTTTTGCTAAAATATTGCAAAAAGAATTAAAAAGAACAAGAAATGTAAAAAAAAATGTTTTAAGAAATTGCATCTGCTACTCATATTGGACTTGGTTCTATCGTAGGCAGAGGTTCATCATGCAGGCACACATGCCATGCTGCCTTACCCTTGGCATTCTGTATATCCATGCAAAATTTACAAAAAAAAAGAGTTTTCCTCTATACTTCATACAAATTCTCATCAGATTCATTGTATAATTAAGAATTGTAGCTTTCTCCCTTCTCAAAATCAATCTATGACTTCGATTTTATACACTTTTTAGGAAAATCACCACACAAATAATTTAAATGGCCACAAAGATGACATCTTAGTAACACATCTGATCTTCGGACAAACCAGATCTGAACATTTTTACATAGACCCCCTTCATGAGATTGATTTGGATTTAAACCTTTGGATGACCAGAAACGTCCTAAATAGAGATTTTTTCTAAAAGTGTAATGTGTGTTTTTAAATGAACATATTGTTAGAAAGTTGTATTGAGTTTGTTTGTTATAGAAAATCTTATGGCTCTTACAAAATGAAAGTTTGGGTGACTTTAACTAATACACAATACTTACAGACGAACTATTATATTCAGGTACCTATAATGTTAAGGTACTAAATTATATTAAAGTAACCGTTGTAGAGTTGTTATTGGCTGCTCTTTCTGTCTCACAAACGCCCACAGTATCGATTAACCCCTCGATATTAAGCATGTCTGGATGTTTTAACCTTTTAACTGAAACTGGCTTTTTTAGCCTGCTGTTCTAATTTGCCATCAAGGGTGTCCCCCGTCTCTCTGTTTGTGTTTCTGTTTTTGGGTGACACCAATTTAACCAGGCATTAACAATGCGGTTTATGCCATGGGCCTTTTCCTCATGTGAGTGGTGTCAGCTGATTTGTGAATGTCCCCCTACCTCTTTGTCTCCCAAGGCCAACGAGAAGGAAGACAGCCGCATGAAGAACGTCCCTGTGCCTGTGTACTGCCGCCCTCTAGTGGAGAAAGACCCCAACAGGAAGGTCAGTCAAATATCACTAAGCTGTAATGTGTTGCGAATAAAGCATAGTAGGCATACATGCTGAAACTACTGTATATACTTACTGCCTTTGTGTAGCTGTGGTGTGCTGCAGGAGTGGACCTGACCGGCTGGGGGACTTCCAATCAGGATGCAGGAGTGAAACTGCCAGCCAATGGCACGGATCCTCTGACTGGTGATGAGGACGCAGGCGAGAATAAGACTGAGCACAGCTCACCTGAGAAGAAGAAGGTGGGGGCCAACATGTCATGCCTAGGAGCGATGCACTGGATTCCATTGATCATTTCTGACCATTGTACACCAATAGCACATTAAGGCCGTTTTTCTTCTCTTTCCATGTCTCCCCGCCCCCAGCCTAAAGAGCTACACGAGACAGACTCGATGGGCAGTCGTGTGTGGATCCTGACCAGCACTCATTCAGCCAGTAAGGTGGTCATCATCGATGCCAATCGGCCCGGCTCCCTGGTCGACCAGTTTAATGTTTGCAATGCCCATGTGCTTTGCATCTCCAGTGTTCCAGGTAAGACTTACATACTCTTAAAGCAGAAGTATGGACCAAAACATTCAGGGTTCAAGTCCCAACACTGCCAAGCAGCCAATGTTGGACCCTCATGCAAAGCCCATAACTTACAATTGCTTGGACACGTTGTACTTTTACATTACATAACTACATAACTGTTACAGCTAGTTACAATCCAGAGCAAACTGCCGCACCTCTCGTCTCATTCAGACTTGTTAGGTTGTCTGTCTAACGACTCTGTCTGGTTATTGTTTAGCGGCCAGTGACAGCGACTACCCTGCAGGAGAGATCTTTCTGGAACAGCAACAACAGCAGCAGCCACAGCAGCAGGGTGATGGCAGTGCAGATGATACGGGTAAAGTTGAGGGTATGCTGGCAGGAATCACACTGGTGGGCTGTGCCACCAACTGCAGCGTCGTTCGGAGCAACTGCTCCTCACGCACAGACACCCCAGTGCTGGACAAAGGACAGGGTAAGGTTTCATACTGTACAGAATTGTTTTCAAGTGCTAATGCACAATTGGTGTTTAACGATTGTGTCCTAAAACCCTGCTGATGGAAAAGTTCTACTAAGACTCATTTATCCACAAAATGTTTATTTAATAATCCCCCATGGATGGTCCATGTGCCACGTGGTTTGGAAGCCTTTTATGCACACGATTGTTGTTCTGCGTTCTCCTGATGGTGAACACTCATGAACGCTTAGCCAATGAGAGAGGCCTATATTTGCTTAAAAGTTACCCTGGCCTCCTTTGTGACCTCGCGTCCAGACTCTTTAGCGTTGGTTTTGTAACTTCTTCCAGCATGATGAGCATCAGCATTTCTTTTTCAGATGGCCTCAGAATGCCCCTTAGTTCATGTCATGATGTATTTCCACAAATGTGTTCAGAAGAACAGACTTGGATAGATCCATGTCCTTTAAATAATTGCCATTTCATATTTTTAAAACACCAGATTCTAATTTCACGTTTAAACCACATAAAAAAATATAGTATAGTATAGTATAGAATAGTTTTGTCTCATTTCTTTAATTTGTTTTTTTTTGCATGCGTTTATTACTTGTGTGACAATCTTGTTATGTTTTTATGCTTTATAATTGCAAATGTAACAAAACTAAGATGACAAATGTTAAAGCTTTTAACTAGTGGGTTGTGTGAATGGAAAGGACAGGTGAAAAGTATTTGCTGCCCAATCTGCAGTCCAAGGAAACTTGATCAAGGTCTTTTTCGAAGGGTAGCAGCCAAGAAATCACTTTTGTTGATGGGGAAACTGCGTGAAATAAAGCTAAAGCTCCAAAAGATTGGAATGAAGATGAATGGAAAGCCGTATTATGGAATGACATTTTTGGGCCCAGTCGTCAATATTATATGACAGCATTATGTGGTCATTATCCCATTGCTAAAACAACACATTTAATGGTGACCTTTGCAGAGCACTTTATATGAAAACCTCTGTGTGTTTGTACAGCACCCACAGCCCCTGTGTGTAGTAGACTGGCAGTCTCTCAGTCAGCTGAGGAAGCCACTGAAGCCATGGAGGTATCAGAGGAGGCAGAGCCAAATGAGTCAGGAGAAAACAGCACATCGTCTGGGATATTCACTGAGCATGTCTTTACTGACAGTTCACACAGGTAACACATATACACACCATTGTGAGGACCTAGGGTGGAACCCTGAAATTCTAAATTCATTTGTTGCAGAAGAATGTTCAGATTTATTCAATGGTGGTATCAAATTTCAGGATAACTATAACGACATCTGTATTTATATGTCATTAATAATTCAAAGAATGAATAAAGGAAAGTAATGTAACAATAATAATGATCAATAAAAACATGAAATAATTAATAATATGTTGAAGAACATGCAGTAGCTCTTCTTCTGGGTTTGCCATGCTGTATTAGTGCATTATCACCACCGTCTGGACTGCATTATGTGCCTTGGCTTTGGAAGATCACAAAGTACAGTAGATTCCGGTTAATGGGACCACATCGGGACATGATGGTTTTGGTCCTAATAACCGACTAGTCCGATTAAACGAACATACCCTATGTTACAAGATGGGACCTGCTATTATTTATGTAACATATTAAATCTTTATTAAATCTTTATTGTGTGATTTACACGTATAGAGAACGTACAAACAAGAACTACTGTTGCTTACAAACTTTTTTCACTGAAAAATAAATTTGCAACCAAGTTTTTCGAAACGATCTACAACACAATGTATAAATACTCAGCATGCAAAGCATAATACTGTAAAAAACAAGTTCTTACTAGTCAACGTTTGAAGATCTTATCCAGTGTTTTCTTGACGGACTGCACTTGAACAAAATCAAGAAAGTGGTGGGCGTGGTCACCTCCCGCTGGGTTTGTTCTTGTCAACACAACTTTTCGGATTTCCTGACCTTTGATAAAAGCATAAATTTTCCCGGGGATCCCAAAATCCTACAATATCTCACTGACCCGCTTTGCATCCGCTCTAAGTGGCGACTTGTGGCTTCTTTTTCTTATTCGCTTAATGTTCTTTGGTCCGATTAAATGGAATTTTGGTCCAAATAAGCGAATAAAATTACACATATATCATAGGATTTGCTTTGGTACTTTAGGATTTGGTAATAATAAGAAAATAAGAGGCTGGTCCCATTAACCGGATTCGACTGTATTTGAAAGAAATATTGATAGATATTACAGTAAATCATAACAGTAGATCAGCCAGATGAAATACAGATTCAGAACCAGTTTATATATACTGCTCAAAAAAATTAGGGGATACTTCAAAATGAAATGTCGCATAATTTTTGTGAGCAGTATAGTTAAAGTTCAGAGAGAATATACAAGTAGTGTGGGACAAACAAAGAAGTACTACTTACAATAGTGCAGGCACATACACTTATAAATACCATTTACAAATGTTGGCCATTTCAGTAAACGGCCATTAGTCATTAAATGGAACATACCTGTATTAGTTTGTGTTTAAATAATATACTTTTCCTTGTGTGCACCAGCTATATTACAGAGTACAGAAAGTCTTTGATCCCCGTGGTCCTCAAAATGATATATAAACTTGATTCCCACCATCTACCCACAAAAAGATAAAGTAAAAAAAGGAAATAATAACCTCTTGAAATAGCTTGGAGTGCGTTATTGTATACGAAAATGTATCAGTAATGACTTACTCAAATATAGCGATACGGTAGCTCTATGGTATGAAGTCAAACACTCTGTGTTGTTTCTGAATGCACAGTGAGGGACGTGGTCTTAAGGAGGAGGTGCCAGCAGCACCTGCTGACTCTGAACAGGGGGGAGATGAGCGAGCTGGAACAAGTGCTGCACCCACCATGTGGCTTGGGGCCCAAAACGGATGGTGGGAATCATATATGCCCTTATCCATACACATACACATACATACTAGTCTGTCAAAGTATTAAACTACACTGCTTAGAAAAATGAGCGGCTACTCGCCAATTTTTGTGACCAATATATTTGCTCATGTTCATCGCACCAGATTTTATTGTGCTAACCGTGATTAGATGCATATTTGCTGTATTGTATTTGGAACTAGTTTCTTTGGAAAACCAATACGCAGACGTACGAGTGAACAATACAAGCTTGAACAGAATGGTTTTATTAGTTTGTAATAATTTGACAAACGTAAGAAACAACATCGATTATCAGAGCGGTACCTTTTAAATGCAAAATTTATCAATTGATTTGGTAGTTTAATTTAGTGCTTTGTGACTGAATGTGCTATTAGTAAATCCATACAAGTGCATTTTTGTAGGTGAAAAATACACTTGCAGACCAGATGTGTGATATCTGTGCATTCAATCATCAGGCTCTATGTGCATTCTGCGGTGGAAAACTGGAAGAAGTGCCTCCACTCAATCAGACTCAAAGACTCTGTCCTCAGTCTAGTGTAAGCAGAATCCTCTTAAACGTCACTGTGGAATTAAGGAGTGAAATAAGACTTTATATGCTGTGATTTAGCTGATGTTTCCTCTCTCCATCAGGCATGTTAAGGGAAGGGTGTTGGTTGCTTTGGCAGATGGAACTCTTGCAATTTTCCACAGAGCTGAAGGTTATAATGTTTCAGTTTTTAATACCCAACATTATTCAGTTCAGTATCCTTGTAAATCTCGCTTGTAGACATGCTTGTAACTCCATACCTATATAGCAGACTTTGGAGACCTACGACTGACTTGTTTGTGTTTACACAGATGCACAATGGGATCTGTCTAACTATCATTTGATGGACTTGGGCCGCCCTCATCATTCCATTCGCTGTATGGCTGTGGTGCATGACAAGGTCTGGTGTGGCTACAAGAACAAAATCCATGTCATCCAGCCAAAGAGCATGCAGATTGAGGTGAGCTCGCCAATTTGACAGGTTTTGCGTTTTTTAAAAGAGGTGGTTTAGCCTTTAGCGTTGCAGAAGAAAACCAGGATTTGATTCCTGATTCCTGAGGTATCTGTACAAAAGTCTTAAGCCCTTATTAGATATACAAATCAAATCAAATTAATCAATATACCAGCTTCTATAGGCTACAGTGTGAAGGATTTAGTGTGACCTCCAATTACACTTGAGTCAAGTAGGATTTATTTACATAGCTCGTTTTACAATGAAGCAATGTTTCAAAGCAGCTATACAATTTTAGATTATCTTCTAATATGTAAGGTCAATCCCAAACTGAGCAAGCCCATGGTGATAGATGTAAGGGGGAAAAACTCCCTAAGACTCGAAAAGGGGAATGAAGCTAAGTTATCTAGTCAGATAATTATGTACTAATAGTTCAATAAACAGAAACTAAGTATTTAATATTATATTTCTAATGTAAAAATATATCCAATATGTGCATATCAGCATTAGTTAGTCCGATACAACTTTAAGATCTCGAGTTCTCTGTGGGAAAGTCCTTAGTGGCACATTGTCCCCAGCCAACCAAGGTGAAAGAGAGTTACTGGCCTCTGGCATGGCCTCAGTGTGGTTCAACCTGATGATGGAAACAACTCGAGTGGAGCCGAGTAATGAGACTCAAGCAATAGCATCATGTGTCAGCTTCATCAGGAATACACATACCCTTCTACAGTCAGGAGCTTGATCAGGAATGGAATTTGTGTAAGGGTAGTAGCCATGAAACCACAAGGAACAGAATGAAAAGGCCAAGAAATGCTAAACTCACAAAGACAGAAAAGAAGATCAGTTGAAAATAGTATTATGGAGTGATGAATCCATGTTGGAAATTTTGGGTTCCAGATAAATTATATGTTTACAATATATTATCTATTGCTTATACAACAAATCTAAAGGTGGCCTAAGATTTTCCCACAGTACTTCAGATGTGTCAACCATGAGCAGTTTCTTCAGGCTGCCTTTTTCCTAGTCAAACCATACTTTTTTCCATTTCCAAAATTTCCATTTTCAGAAGTCATTTGATGCCCATCCACGCAGGGAGAGCCAGGTCAGGCAGCTTGCTTGGATTGGAGATGGTGTGTGGGTATCCATCAGGCTGGACTCCACACTGCGATTGTACCACGCAGTCACACACCAGCACCTGCAAGATGTGGACATTGAGCCCTACGTCAGCAAGATGCTGGGTAAGTGTCAAACTGAACTTCTGACAAAATGCAAATCCAGATTCAGGGAAGCTTCTGTTCATGTCAATGTAATTCATGTCTTTTATTGACAGGTACAGGGAAGTTGGGTTTTTCGTTTGTTCGGATAACGGCTCTGCTGATTGGGGGGAACCGGTTGTGGGTAGGAACAGGAAATGGAGTCATCATCTCGATCCCTCTGACTGAAAGTACGTTTTTGTCTTACTTTCTTGCAGTCTGGTATAAATACGCCAAACAAGCAATATGGAGTGTAATATTTTCCTGAATACAATTCTCCTTCTTCCCCACCCCTTTATAATCCCACTTACACTGGAATTCACAGGGCATAGACCGGCATGTGCCGTGTATGGGGTGCCAGTCCTTCAAAGGCCTGGGTAGGGATCATTGCTGTAGTTTTGGGGGATGGTTCCCCCATCTGGCATCCCCTCCATGGTGAATCATGTGTGTGTAATACCCAAACTGGCCTGAAGGTACTGCCGGGTCTGGGTCACTACAGACTTGGCTCGTGAAAAACTGCTGCACCACCTAAGTGCCCACGATTTTGTAAAAAAAAAATGTCGCAGAATTTTCTTCTCTATCTGCAAAACTTCTCTCAACCTTTTAATCCCGACCTTGCTTTTGTCTGATGGATGTTGCTCTTGTCCCCCTCTTTTCTTCCCATTCACCCTTTTCTTATTCCTGTAGCTGTTGTCCTACATCGGGGGCAGCTCCTCGGACTGAGGGGTAAGTTTAGAGCCATCTCCCTTTCATGATGTCACTTCCCGCCTCCCACATCATCTTCCTCTACTTGCCCTCTGCAAGCCCATTCCATTGTCAAGATGTTGCACATTGTGTTTTCTTTTGATTCAGGTTTTCTGCATGACATTTATTTTGGGCCTTCTGATGTCATAATAACTGTAAATAATTACACTGTGGGCCAGAAGTCTGAGCGCACTAGTGAAACTGCTCGTTTGGATCTTTGTCGAGTCGGATTCGTGTAGCAGGTTAATGACCCGAACCTTACCACAATGCTTTGTAACAACGACTTGAAAACTAAAGAAAATCAAGAAGTGCTACCTGTCATGAACTTTACTTAAGAGTCACCTCACCTAAACCCAATCGAGCATTTTTTTTGCAGTATCACAAAAGTGAAGAATTCAGTGATATTTTTACAGGTTCTTTGGAGTATTGTGAAGTAATGCAGGCATAAAAACGTCATCTTTTGCACATATTTGTGGAGTCCAAATATTTAGTGTTTCTCCAATTGTTATTTGATTATGCGGTTTATAATTAAAAACAAACAAAAGAGAACTATATTCATTAGTGGTTTTGACTCGGCCCCCACTGTATACGTAAACTAACCAGCCACTCTATTAATATATATATATATAAAACCTCTTTGCAAATGGACTTCTCAAGCAATGAGTGAAAATACTGTGATGCAGGGGTGGTATTAGTTAGAAAAAGTCTGAATGACTTGTTGAATCCTATGTTAATAAAAAATGACTAGGTTGTGTGATTAAGGAAGAGAGTTACCTTTGCCGTTCCATGTTATCTTTCACCAACCGATTTGGGGTTGCTGAACTTTTTTTGTCCAGTGGCGAATAAGGTGTCTCCCACGTCATCAGGAGGCATAATCCATGTATACGCAGATGACGGGAACTCCGACAAAGGGAACGGCAGATTTATCCCATATTGCTCCATGGCTCAGGCTCAGCTGTGCTTCCATGGACACCGGGATGCAGTCAAATTTTTTGTGTCAGTGCCAGGTGAATAATCTTTTTTTTTATTTTGAAATTTCTTCATATTTTGAATTGCTTAAAAATTTGTAAACCCTTCAGAATTTTCTACTACTACTATGTATATATGACCTAAAACATCAGGTTGTCACACTCCAATCCAAGGGCACATACCTGTGAGTGGCTAAAGTAAAGCGAAATGTGAAAGAAATTGGAAAGTTCTTTTCAGCTAGTGGGATGACGATCAGCTAGGGGCAGTGTCCTGCTGTATTTAAGGAAAAGGAATCTTTCAATGTTTAATCACAACATTTGCAGAAGTGCAAATCTTGGCACAAAGCCAAGCAACAAACTATGCTTATCAGGCTGGAAATAGTTACAAACCAACCTATAGAGGATTAAGACTCCAAACATTTCATATTCAGACAGACTGCGCACAACTGCAGGAAGTTCAAGACCAGTGTAACTTGATTCACCAACAAAGATCACTTCAAAAGCGTCTTCACAAACAAGGGTTCACGAACCTTCAAGCAGATCTGTATTTTCACTGTTTATTACAGTTTGTTTGCGTAATGTCTGACACATTTTTTGTCTTTATTCTCTAGGAAATGTACTAGCGACCCTGAACTGCAGTGTACTAGACAGTCCATCGGAGCCACAGGGTTCCTCTGTTCCAGCAGAGACAGAAGCTCAGAGTGTCCACAACGTGTTAGTGCTCAGTGGAGGGGAGGGTTACATTGACTTCCGTATTGGTGAGACATGAGAACAAAGCAACGGTGGGGCTTGGGGAGGTGGTACGGGGTCTTGGAATGTAGATCAAATTACTGTGACAATAATTTGGTATGTATATATACACATCCCAGTTTGCCAGGTACACATACCGCATAGGTGTGGATCTTGTATAGTTTCTCTTGACTGGGAAATGCAGGAGCAATTAGCTAGCCCATCACCAAAGTGAGTTCTGACAGTACCTTCCACCGTCATTCCAAGTTTGAGGGAGCTTACAGCCCACAATATACCACCTGAAATATACATCCGTTTCTGCTTTTCAGGCAGTGAAAAGAAATGGAAAAATAAAAAAAATATATGCTTTATCTTTCCAAGTTTTTTGGAACGTGTTGCAGACCTGAAGGGCAGGAATATATACAAACAAATGAAAAGACCAGACAAAACATGAAATGTATGTTTACATTGTCGACAATGAAATAACAGTCAAAGCAAATGTAAGGATTATTGAGGGTTAAATAATTATTGAGAGTTGTAGTACCAAAAGTGTGCTACAATATGGTAAGTACGGTTGTGTTAATGTTCGTTTCAGTTATGGTTTCAGCAAAGTATCATGTGCATTACTACTTTTATTACAGGTGATGGTGAGGATGATGAGACTGAGGAAGCAGACAGTGAAGCCCCTCAGATCAAGCCAACGTTGGAGAAGGCAGAGAGGAGTCATATCATTGTTTGGCAGGTGTCATACGTCCCTGAGTAATGCAATCTGACACTTTTCCTGCACTCCCCACATTGTAACTTTGGCCCCGAATATTCTGTACGACACCCTGTGTATCCCTAATGATGCCCCAGATTCTGTATGTAAGCTCTAGAACAACCCCCTAAGGCCTGTATTTACCTTCCATGAATTGTAACTATTCCCTTGTTTGCCGATTTGCCCCTGTCATTATCTTCCTCTTCAGTGCGAACACAAGACCGCTCATGCAATGTATGACTGAATGAATATATAGATATTCAAATATAAAAGCCTATAAAAAACTACCTTCCCCATATTCCTGACCCTGTTTTTACCCAAAACCCACACTATTGCTCTGTTCTTAATAGATACCACTACACAACTCACTATTCACCACAGAAAAGGGCAGCTAACTGGACATTTTACTCAGATGGAGTTACAGTACGGAGCTGTGAATGGTTTGAAGGATTAAACAATTGCCAATCACTGATAAGTATGATTCTTAATTAGAAGCTTGTGTATCACAAGAAACATGGTGTGAGGGAAGTGCAGAAATGTGTAAATATTGAGAACGAGAAAGGATTAGGGTCAGGAAAGACTTGCTGAACGGTTTAAGATTTAAGAACGATTAAATTTTAAAAAGTACTTTTTTTGGCAAGGCTTAAAATGTGTTCAGTCAGTGATGTGTCAGTTTAAGTCAGTGTATATGTAATAAGGTCAATTACAACCCAAATGAGGCTGCAGAAAGTATACTGAATAATATAACTGACTTTAGGCCTGGAATTGCCTGGAATTTCTGGATCACACACAAGTCGAAGCTTGCTTGGTTGCCAATTGGATTGTCTGTTAAATACCCCACCCAAAACCTGTGTATGTAACAACTGTTCTTAAGTGTGGTTAATTATTAAACATACTTGTGCTCTGAAATGATGTACTCGTCTTGCTGTCTTATTTATTAAACAGGGCAGCCAGGGCTCTCCTGCCAGATAAAATGTACAAAAGTACAATCAGACCGAACAGCTGAATCAGAACGTATATATTGAACGCAGTAAGTATATATTTCCAGGATTTAAGCAAGATTTTTTGGACGATCGGAGCCCTGGCACCCATCACCCAACCCCCATCCAACATCAACACTGAACGGCCATTATATTAGAGACAGCCATCTAGTAGTGCATTGCACCTCCTTTGTGCTTCAGAACCACAGCAATCTGTCAGGCCATTGATTTCACTAGGTGTTCAAATTGCTCTACTGGAATACTATTCCATGGGGACAGGATACCTTATTGCAGTTAGTGAATATTAGACAGCAGTCCTGACATGCCCTGAACAGTCTGTTCTACCTCAGCCCAGAGATACTCCATAAGATAAAAGTCCAATCCAGAATAAAGTCTAAAGTTATGGATCCAATCGAAAACAATACAACAAATGTGAAAAGGGCCATTTCTCTACTGAAACTGCAGTAGGCTAAACAGCTGCCATGCAGCGATGCACTTGATCAACCACAATTCTCAGGTGAACCCAAACCGAAAGGGCAAGTGTCCCTTATAAAGTGGCACTCGGTTCGGTAGGTTTTGTATTTTAATTATTATTAGGACCTATTACAATTAATAACGCCATTTCTCTTTTCTAGACAAGTCAGTGCTTCCAAATCCTAAGGAAAGCCAATGGCATGGTGTTTTACAAAAGCTTTGGGATTATGGTTTATGCACAGGTTGTGTAGTCTTATATAACATACCAAGTCAAAAGCATTAGAAACCCTTTATTTTATAACACACGGCACTTCTGGGTAAACCCAGTACAGAACATGCAGAAGTGTGTAGTAAAACAGTAAGTTGTCAGAAAGAAAGTCAGAGGGCAAAGGTGAAAAAAGAAAATGTACGAGTTGTAACTGAGCTGTTTATTTGCATTACTTGCTTTGGTAATTATTGCTTTTGTGCTTGTTCTCTGCCCTACAGTACCACACAGTCTTCAAAACGCTGTACACAAACTGTAAATCTTTAGCAGTCCAATAGGGACAATTCTGATTTTCCTTTTATGTAGCGTTAAGCTGTAACAGACATCTTTAATAAAGCTGCCTTGTTTCTGGAATCGCTACCAAGTTGTGTACACAAGTACCTCACAGGGTAAATTAAAAAAAAAAAAAAAAAAAACACAGAACACCCTTTTATTTCAGAAACAAAATGGAAAATGTCATATGAGTACAAAAAATGAAGGTAATGGGTGAGGGGGCCCATCTTTTAGTAATTTCAGTCCATGGACAAACTTTAAGAAACCTGGCCTGTAGACGACACACCATGTAGTGATCGTCCAAAGACCGCTACTGACAAAGAAATCTCAACAATGGTTTGGTATCCTTTACAAAAAGTCCACGATGTGGCACGCAACGAGTGCTGTGACCTTTGATTCACCCAGTATATAATGAAGCACAAGACCAGAACACAAACATTCTAATGTAAATCACCAATATCGAACTCTGTTTCCTGTACTTGTCCAGATTTCCTGCACTTTTCACAATCATCCCTGAATCTTCCATTTCCATCATCAGTAAGAAGCTAGTCTTCCTGCTTAAACATTGATTAATTGTACCTTAAACAACTTCACTGAGACAGCAGAGAACATTTTATATTCTCATGCACTCCTGGATAGCGATATCTTTAAAAAAAAAAAGAGGTAAGAATGCAATGCACCAGAGAGACGTGAACACTGACGCGCACAGACAGGTTTGCCATTCACATGTGGTGAACAAGGTCAATTCAGATAATGAAGATTGACTGTATGAAGGCTCAAATTAGTGACGTACCCAAATAAAACTTGTCTTACATGAAAACTCACCCACTTCAGACATGGTATATACCTGATCAAACATCTTTTAGTCACGGGTGCAACATCAACATCACCAAAGCCGTGCAGTACACGCCCAGGCTTTTCAACCAACAGCATTAAGTAAAAATGGTGCTCCCTCAGGCATCAGGATGTTTCAGGATGTTTCAAATTCCCTAATGATTCTTGGATGTTCTATTCAGGAGCCCAAATGTTTTAGGTTTCGAGTTCTTTGTAGGGGTTACCTGTAGATGCATTTTAACTGTATAAACATAACTACGTAATTACAAATGCATGACAGATCATTGTGTACCCGTATAGCTGTGTCCACAATTCAGATTATATAAACTGGTATAGCATGTTGCATAATATGGTACAAGTAGCTGATGACCTACAATAGAAAACTGATGCTCTAAAATGCAGTGTTCCAGTAAAATAGAACTATATTACAAAATGACCTCGTATATGCAAACGCGCTAAGGTACAGTAGCGGCAGCAGCATCTGTTTTATAAATTAATTCTAATTGGTGGAATATGTATATGCTGCAGTGTCTTAAAATTACAGAGCCCCTGAAGGGACATGGTGAATATTTTTAAGTGAAATATCTCATGACCACCACTTGGTAAGTTGTGAGCACCAGTTATCTTTTCATCAGTTACTGTCACATCACTGTATATTGGATATTAAAATAAATGTTAGAACTTCGTATTTGAGACCCAGCTGAAAACACACTCCCAATAAATTTGCCCATATCGTATCCATTTAATACGCAACCTGAGTGTGAAGCATGGGCTGGTGTTGCTCATGACTTAATAAGCGGTGATCATGAAAAAAAATATTCACCATGTCCATTTAGCGGCTCCGTATAAAATACCAAAACATGTCGAATTTTAACTTAAATTAAATTTTCCTGTCAAATCATTCACTAGTCTATCTGGCACCCTCAGCCAATCCTTAGAAGGATCCTCCTCTAGAGGAAACACACAAAATCCAGACGTCTACGACGAACCTGTAGAATTGCCTATGTAGTCTAGACGTGAATAAGGTTGTAGTGCCGCGAGTGCCAGGATGGTGCTTGAAGGGCATCATGAGTAGATCCAGTGCGCAGCGTTCTCCTCCCAGCACACGAGCTCATGCTCTTTGAACCAGAGGGAGATTTCTCTCTGAGCACTCTCCACTGAGTCACTTCCATGGATAACGTTCCTACAACACCGAGAGATTTAATCTGTTAATCTGTTCATGTTCACTGATCCTATATAATATCTACGCCAAATGAAGTTGTGACTCAACCTGTGGCTGTCAGGGATTTGTTGATAAAGTGATGCTCACCATAGTATTCAATCTAATAAGCAATACTATATAACTGCTATTAATATTTATATTTACAGAGATGTGAATGTACTGCATAAACAACGGATTATGCTATCGTCTTGCAACCGCCATTTAACGTCCATCAGCACCCATTCACTTTAAAGGCAAAGGTCATTTACACTAAATTACTAAAAAATGAAATCTGTCTTTTTTAACTCTGGATGCTAAACAGCTGGTCACCTCAGCAGCCAAGCATCATTGTGGATCCATGAACAGAGGTGAGAAATAAAGTGTGGATGTAACTGCATGTGCCTGTCCTATTGCTAGTAGTACTCCTTTGCCCTTAAATTGGGTATATACACCGCTCAAAAAATTAGGGGCAATTTTTGTAAGCAGTACAGGTTAGAGAAAACCAGTACCTCCTAATTTACTATGTGGATACGTTCCGACAAATCCATCATAAATCGAGGAGTTAAATACACTGCTCACACAAATTAGATATTTCATTTTGAAACATCTCATTTTTGTCAGCAGTATATATACACAACACAACACAATATTCCTTGCACATTTTAGAGTGTACATGATGGCACAATGACTTTTCCTCACTACATTTCCCAGAGCTCATCACTCCCACCACGTGACTCCCTACATCATGTGCAGCCACTGTCCCAAATCAAGCACACTTAAAAATAATTAAAATATCAAATTGCAGTTATGCAAAATAATGATCGTAAACCTTGGGTTATAGTAAGGTAACGAATAGCTCATGTAAATTATTGCATAATGTATTGAAAGTAAAAAACAAAAGTACTGCAAAACAGTCGCTTAATTGCTTGGCCCGGAAACAGGCAGTGGCCATAAAAAAGTGTCCATCATGCCATCCACTTAAGTGTTACAACTTTCCCCTTGATAGGGTCGTACCAGTACATTACTGAATTTTCGATAACTACTGAGAGTTAATTATTCTATAACCATAAATTAAAATGTTTTGCATGTGTAGAACAGTTTAGGCTTTGAAGGCAGTAGCATTAGGGATTACACATATGATTTCTGATTCATTAATAATAAACTGATTATAAAAATTATCATTATAAACAATTATCTAGATTAAAATTTAGTTAGTAGGAACCATGTGAAAATTACAGGGTCTTACAAAAGAGGCGAAAGTTAAAACGATCAAAGAGGACAATATAAAACTAGATGACTTGGGACCTTAAAGTAAACAAAAAAAACCCTTGCTAAATTTACATGACGTTGATGCTTATAAGATTGATTACCAGTCCAAGAGCTAGCAGACAATGCCACTTACCTGCCCACTTCCACACAGTAATCTCCTCTGATGGTCCCTGGGAGAGAGTCAGCAGGGTTAGTTTCGCCAAGCATCCTTCTGGAGGTCTTCACCACATCCAGGCCTTGCCATACCTAAAATCACGCACCCTCCAAATTAAGAATTCATTGTGGTGTTTTTGAGTATTTCTTAATTAATGTCTGCATGTCATACCACTAACCATAACTACAATGGGTCCAGAGCTCATGTATTTAATAAGACCTTTGTAGAACGGCTTCTCTCTCAAGTCCCAGTAGTGCATCTTCAACTGCTCCTCAGCAGCCTGAATACATTCGTAATACACCAAAATTCCCATCACAATATTACAGTAAAACGTATAACATCACATAATGTAACAAAGAGCGTTTAATCTCAATTGATAAACGACACCGAACTAATGCAAATGTCATTTTCTTATTTTGCTCTGTGGATTTGTGAATTTGATTAAGTGTGTATTTGTGGTTGTGTAGTACACGGCAATGTAAACTAATTTTACGTTGATAACACTTGTTAAAGATTTAGTCAATATGAATACATGTTAATATTTAAATTCTAAATAGTCTTTATTTATTAAGAAGTAATACACAAGCTGTACATCTTAACTGCTCTTAACTGCTCAAACTCCGCCTGCTCCAAAATATTCTAATATTCAGTGTAAAATATACTGTAACTCTATAAAACTTCTTGGCTCATTGTGCATCATGAACCTACTCTCTCATTCAATGTACTTACACAGGTATCAAACAGAATGACTCAAACATGACATTTCAAACTCTCCTGTATCTAATGTACATTTTAAACAATGAAAGAAGCCGTATTTCCTTTAACATCTAAATATGAATTAGTCACCGTTTTTCACTTTGTCAACATAAATTTAGTATCCTTGAAATTAAACTAGAAATATAATTTTTGGAAGAGTAATCACAGGAATATAGCAGAGAATATTATATATATTGTATTTATAATTGTTACACAGTGTAGCACTAACTCAATATCTCAAATCTTTTACATGATTTAATTTAATTGTTAACTTAATTTGACTATTAATACAAATGTATTCAACCATTTCATTTAATGTCTACGCCATCCAAGAACGAGGAGTCCTTTCAGGGGATACTTCATTACTTCATTATGGGTGAAGTATCCCCTAATCCGCAGTGTATTACCATACACAATTCATACTCAAATCTGAATATCGGTTTACCTCTTACAGCTTTGTAAACAGTGTTACTGCATCACTACATTCTTTTAAATCACACAAGCCTACTGATGGCCACAATACTGAGAGCTTGGCATTAGATTAATACAACGGTTAATAACTACAAGTAAACAATCACTGCCAAATTCAAATATTTCAGAGGTTTTTGGTGTTTGGACATAAACATCACACTGCACAGCCAGAAAGCAATCTTACTTGTAGGAATTTGAGGCCAACCAGTTTAAAGCCCTTTCGCTCAAAGCGGCGGATGATCTCTCCCACAAGCCTCCTCTGTACACCATCCGGCTTCACAGAAATGAACGTGCGCTCATTCACACCTGTCCATCCTGCAATAAACACAACGTCGGCACAAATTACACTTCGCACCAAACTTGGGGCTAAAGATTCACTTTCTATACAGAATTTAGCTTCAATAACCTGAAAAATTATTCCTTTTTACAATACAGGTGATGACGGATCATCTATGCAGAAGGACATGACAGATTAGAGCAACCTATTATAGGCTCCAGACCACAGAAAGATTTGATTTGCCTTTACAAGTTTCCTTTACATAGGTTCTTTTATCCATACCTAGCTCTCTTTTTGGCACCACAGCTGCATTACACTATTATTTACATCATTACTGTACAACCCATTAAAAACTAAATGTTACATTTACTGCATTTAGCAAGCGCCCTTACCCAGAGCAACTTACAAAATGCTTTGTGTTCTTCCTAGTAGAGCAAACCTCATGTTAGTACAAATAAGCAATAGAACCAGACAAGAACACAATCCAACCAGAGCCAGCTAGGATCAAAATCAACAAACACACAAGAAAAGGATGATGCTTTTTGTGTTGTTGCATTTTCAGTCTTCACTTAAGTGTTGACTCAAGAGGTGAGTTTGATGAGACTAAGAAGATAATCTTGATGCTTGTCTTCCTTTCAGCTTACATGGAGGATCCAGTCGAGCCAAGCTCATGTGTCTAAGGGTAAGAGGTACTGAGCGGGGTTTGATTAGAGCCTTTAAGTAATATGTTGCTGTTCCATTTTTGGCTTTGTATGCGAGCATCAGGTTTATGTATCTGATGTGGGAAGCTACAAGAAGCCAGTAAAGTGAACGCAGCAGTGAGGTGAGATAAGAAAACTTGGGTAGATGATCTCCTAAATGTTAATTCAGACAAAATAAAATAAGACACAGGCAACACACACGACACCAATAATAAACACTACAAATCACCCCGGAATAAACACAGATGTCACCCTAATAATACATTGCTAAGTTATTCGTGGTTTAGCATTGCTCTTTGGAATCTTACCGCTGGCTTTCGGTGTCCCTTTTTAAAACTGGGTGACGGTTCTGATTGACTTTAAATGTGCAGAAATGTGATATGCACAAGTTTGTTCCACCTAGAGCTTGTGTGTAGTTCTGTTTAATTACGACAGGGCTTTATTAAACTTATTAGAGCACTCCAGCTGCAAACATGCAAAACAAAAGAATATTACAATAATAATTTATATAAATAGGATCAAATGGGTAGATAAGCAAAAACATACGTCTATTATACATATAAACTGCAACTAAACAAACGTTACATATCTGGGCAATAACGTGCAAAAATGCGTCCAGCTGAGGAATATAATTTAACCAGCCGAAAGAACTGCGCTTTAACCAGTGCACGTGAACAGACCAGTTTATATATACACACAACATGTAATCCCTCACTTCTGGAATAAATACACACTTCACGTTAAACAATTTCGTCCGGTTACGTGCAAAAAAATTATTCCTGCTTATGTTTCACTGTTCATTAATGTCGCTCACTAGTTGTTACTTGCCGTTTGTTTTTCGTCTCTTGTTAGAAGGAGCCATGTATAATAACCGTCCCGCTATATAACAACCAGATCACCATTAATATAAACGTTATTCGGCTGAACGCGACGACGAGCAGCCAATCGTAAAGTGAGACGTCATTTGCAGACATAGCGTGCTGTATTGGGAGTTGTAGTTTTTATCCCCAAGCGGACCATAAAGCGTAAGACATTGTGAGGTAACTACTCACATAACGAGTTTTATATACAACACGTCTTACATTGAATTTATCCAGATTTGAGAAGGATTATGAAGTGCATGTAAACGTAACCAGTGTCACTGCAGTGCTGAAAATGATCTACCCTAATAGTACCTCAAAGGTTTTGTCTTGACTGTTAGAGAACAGTGTAAAGATGCCTAACAAAGTATTTGGAAAAACAGAAACAATTACAGTCTGTAATTGTAGAACTACAGTGCAGTGACCACTAAAATTTAAATAAGCAATATTATCTATTTATATATTTAAAACCTTAAAATAAAAACATTTTAAAACGCAAATTTGCCAGAACGGTCTGTGTAATAGCCTGGCGTCCCAGCCAGGGAGCATATTCACTGTACCCGGTGAATCCACCACACACCCTGATCAGGAAAGAAATGGTACAGTGAAGACACTGAGGTTCCGTGGGTGTGGAACCTGATCTACAAATGAAGGTATGGCTGCAGGTTCGACCTGATACAAGAAAACCAGATTCACCTAATTAAACCATTGATTCAGGTAACAGCAGTTTTTGAGCTGGAATTCAAGCCTCCACACCGTCACCTTTATCGATGATGGTCACCTAGACGACAAATCTTTAATTCTCAAAATTACAGTTGTGCTCAAACCAGATTCCTGTATTAGAAGTCAATGTCAATGTAACTTTATTGTCTTTTAGACTACATACAGCAGTGCATAGCTAAACGAGATTCTAAAGCTCCAACGTGCAAGACAATAGGACAATACTAAGACCATGAAAGATGTAAAGATGCTATATCAGTGTGGTAAATGGTATTATTTGATTTAATTTGTTATTATTTTATTTTCTGTTTTTTAGCATGTGTTTAGCATGTGAGCTGTTACAGTTAAGAAATCTGATTGCCTTGTCAGTATAAAAGCGAAACAGCATATGGGTACTGCTTGCAAACTGCATTTACACTGATCTCTCATTACCGATATCATGATATATGCTGAAGGAATGTTAGGACGATTTACTAACGATGATGCACGTAGGTACAAAGTTTTTTTTTTTAACTCCTGCATGCAAGAAAGCTCCACCTGAACGTAACGTCACCCCACCACACCCATGTTCGTGTCCTTGTTATGCCTTGGTAATAAAATAAAAAGTGCTGCTTTTAAATTGTCCTTTCGTGGCAGAACTGATCACGTGATCAAACTATTACATCTTAAAACATTTCAATAATGAGTTTACAGCTCGTGCATTTAGCTTGAATTAAATATTTAGAACACAAACAAAGCGCATAGGGATTTTAGAGAGGAGATTGCTTCCCTATGAAGTTAATGTCTAATAAGGTTATATATTATTATCAGACAATTAATGGGTCTATGCGTCTTTTAAGCTTTATTAGTAAACTAAACTAAAAACTGCACGCGCACGAACCTAGTCAGCGCGGTAGCCACAAGATAGCAGCTTAGCTAACAAACAGTTCTAGGTTTATCTTCCTCATTGAGCAAACAAAAATGTGTTTCAATTAACCGACCATGTCAGACAATCAGACAGAAGTCAATTCTCCAGAAAGCACTGACCTGTTTTAAAAATATAAGCGAACAGCGCTAAGAAAAGACAGATCATTTTGTTGATCCGCAGCACCGGTGCGAGCTCTTCAGAAAGAAAGAACGCTCACGGGGGCGCGCGCCAACCGGCTCGAAGATTCAAAATTGTACGTGCACGTGTCTGTAGGCCTTTACTCCCATAAATTTACACATTCTCTTTACACTCATCACTATTCATGTAATGTTGCTGCTACAAATAATAATAATAATAATTGTTATATATGATTATTGTTTTTTCCCACAAAATTGTATCCCTCTTGTCCAACCCAAGTAGAAGGTCAGAAGGCCACCTCATGGCTGTTGTTGAAGTGCTGAGGAGATCCCCTGACCCTCACAGGACCTCACACATGGTCAATCATACTTGCATGTGATGCCCAAACAGCTCAAAAGGCACAGCAGGGACTCAAACCCAGATAACCATGGTAGGCTACTGTGAGACAGACGTGCAATTCAAGCACCAAAATGCTTTAATTTTAATATGTTAAAATGTAATTATTCCACAGTGCATGCATTTTAGACACTATTTATACAGTGGAAGGAAAAGTCTAAGACCACTAGGGAAAATGTTTTTTCACTCACTTTTTATCCAGTCAATCATGATCATGGTTCCAGGAAAGCCAAGATCAAGTAGTGCTTAATGCCGATTTGGTCACCTGACCGAAACCACGTCAAGCACTGATCAGGGAACCTAAAGACAAAGCACAAGTTGCATAACATGGATACTAGAGCTTGTGGAGTCCTGACTGGCTTGAGTGCACACTGTCATTAAAGAAAAAGGGGTAACAAAGCAAATACTAATATATAATAAAATGTATTGAAATTTTAACCCAAGAAGTAGATTGGTGGTGGTGCAGTGGTTAAGATATTGTACTAAAATATCTAGTTTACAAATCCCCACCTCCACCATGCTGGAGTGAGCTGCTTTGGACTAGAGGTCTAAATGGAAGTGTAATTCTGTGTGTAGGCAACCCAATCCTCAATCCTCACAATTAACACATTCCTCTCATAACCAGCATTATACATTTCTGGATGTACGTCTGCCTGCTTCCACTGCAAATCAAGCTAGGCGCCAGACTCTCCCCATGACACTTATATGTGTGTGTGAAACTGGCTGACGCAAGCATGAAGCAACGCAATTGTACTCCTTTTTTTCCTTGTTCAATTCACCCAGGACTAGCAGAGGCGTACCCTAGCCGGTCCATCCCATTCTTGTGTGTGAACGCATTCCCTGATGTTCACAGAATCGGATCCCAGGCCCTCAGGAACTGCTGGCTCTTACAACCAAGCAACCAGAGCTGCCATACCACAAACATCTAATTTATATGTCTACTGAACAGAACACGATCTAATTAAAAATGCACCATTTAGATCAGACACATTATCTTGTAGACATTATACATTGTCTTAAAAATAACTGTACAGTTGTGGGTTGATAATTTTTATTCAGAAATATTACAGGTTATAATACAAGATACACCATTATTGAAGCACATACATCACATACAGAGAGCCTTTAAAGGAATACAACACAGGCGCAAACAACCGCCAAAACATCATCCTCATGAGTACGAACCTGGGTACCAGTTTGTGTTATTTTGAAGGTGTCAGTTTAAGTGCAGCTTCTACCCTAAGGTGCTACCAAGTTAAGGAGGCACTCATCATTACTATCTTGTTCAATTCAGTATGCCCAGTTCTTGGCTCAGACTGGAGTTCCCTCATGTTTCTTCTGTTCCTGGTTACGGAAGTATTCTTTGCTGAGCAGCACGTCTCGTTTCAGGGGAAGACTGGGTTCTGGTAGGCTGCCGGCATCAACTCCAAGCTCCTTGGCTTGCTGTGCCAGGATCATGGCTCTCAAGAGTGGAGGATAGCACACATGCCGGATGGGGGGCTCGGGTACAGGTTCGAAGCGTGTGAAGGCCTCCTCTTCGTGTTTGGGAAGAAGGCGCCAATCATGATACATGACTTTGTCCACCTCCCGCTCTGAGGCCTCCTGTTTGCCTGAAACACAATCCAGTCTCTAAGTAGGACATGAGTTCTTTTATAAACACCTCCTATTAAATACCCAATCAACTTTCCACTGCTAAATCAAATAATGAATGATTCCACTTAAATACTTACCTTTAAACGTTAAAATCCCCCATGCCTTCCCATGGTCCATGTTCTACAGAAAGCAAATATGTCACATTATCAAAAACCCAATTTGCTTCATAAGCCTCCCCATAATTCAGACTTACAGAGTTGGGGTTTGAGTCTTAACAAAGTTGTATTTTGCACAGAAATTGGCCTGAGACCTTAACAGTGGTAAAGAGGACCAAGAGAGTGCTCTTAAAGTTCACAGTGTAAGCACAAAATGAATGGCGATCAGTAACTTTAAAAGAACTGAGTTTTGTTCATATAAAATTACAATGATATAAAATACTAAATTAATTACAACGCATAATGTCAGGGCGCATATACAGTACTGTACAGAAGTCTTCAGCCACCAGATTGATTACTCAAGTAATGGTACAATGACCATAAATCATCAGAAGATACAGGAAACGTGAATGCAGTATTAAAATTCTACAAAGAATCAGAATAAACAGCTTCTATAGACTACGGGGTAAGTACTTAGTGTGAACTCGAGATACACTTGAGCAATAGCAGCATCTGGTAACTTCACCGGGTTTGCCAAGTTGACCCTTTTTCAGTCCGAAGAAGCTTAATCAGGATTGGTCTTTTTTGGAAGGGTAACAAACAAAAAAAAAAACACTTTATCAGAAGGGGATAGAGCAAAAAGACAAAGATCAGCTAAAGCTCAAAGATTGGACTGAAGAACAGCAGAAAAATATGATGGAGAGACGATTATCGGCAATTTGTTACATATACATTATGCCATTGCTAAAACATCTAATGGTGGCCTAAGACTTTTGCACAGAACTGTACCTTAAACAGTATCCAGATATGTATACCTGAAAACACCCTTATATAACTACACTGCTTACTTTCCCCTAATTTTAGTGAGCAGTATATAAAGCGTCCTTCCCATGGCCATATGGGTAACCAGTCAGAACTGCACACAGAGACCATGCAGCACTCACCTCTGCAGTGTAATCGACTTTAACTTTAGTAATCCTCCAGTAGCAGGGCTCTGTGTGCTCATCCAACCACGACTTACGAGTAAACAGCCGACCCACGCCAAACATGCGCATGCTGGCCAGTAGCCTGAAAAGCGGCGTCTCTCTCCGCACATCTTGCCACGCCAGAACCGGCAGTTTCTTTCCAGTGAGTGGCCTTGTCATGGTCTCATAGTCCAGAGCATAGCGCTGTGCGTCACGTGGCCGGTTCTTCAGCTCTCTGTAGGCACGGATCTTTCGAGCCATTTCAGCAATTAGGCGCAAACGCTTCTTCTTCACCATTGTGACTAAATATGGAGATGATGAAGCAACAAAAGACAGTAAGACACTTTGCTGGAAATGTTAATGACAGCTGAATTATCTCCGGAATGACTATGATTTTGTGTCTGCAATAAGCTCTGCATTATGTGATCGTATTCCCCAAACACCATATTACATACCACAATTACATTATCTGGCCACTTTATTAGGTACAGCTGTTTAACTGATCCTTCCCACAAATATCTAATCAACCAGTGACATATAAACATGGCCAAGACGTCCTGCTGAAGTTCAAACCGAGCATCAGAATGGGGGAAAAAAGGTGACTTAAATAAAAGGTTGGTACAATATTTCAGAAACTGCTGATCCACTGGGATTTTCACACACAGCTATCTCTAGAATTTACAAAAAAAGGTCTAAAATGGAGAAAATATTCATTGAGAGGAAGATTATTGGGTGAAAATGCCTTGCTTCTGATGAATACTTCCAGCAGGAACTACCATGTCATAAAGTCCAAATCAAAGTCTCAAACTGGTTTCTTGAACATGACAGTGAGTTCAATGCACTTAAAAGGTCACCAAAAGGTCACTGCACTCCACAGTCATCAGATCTATGTGGTGGAATGGGGAATTGGCGTCATGGATGTGCAGCCGACAAATCTGCAGCAACTGTGTGATGCGATCATGTCAATATGGACCAAAATCTCTGAAGAATGTTTTAAAGTGGCTGAGGGATATCACAAATCGCGTGAACAAATGTTAGGCAGTTTAGACCTGTATACCTATGCTTATTTGTTTTTGTAAGGTAATCTCACCGTACCATACAAACTTTCATAAACTAAGGAGAAAATGCTAGCTTCTATACTATTCTAAACAGCCCTGGTAAGTTCTACCATGTTCAAGAGCACTACAATACACTAAAGACTGAAAAAAGCTGGTGCAATGGTTCTCTAGTTGGTTACTAGTCAATCACAAGTTATCACAAGACAGGACATGGCTAAACAGCCATTTAAGTACAAGTGTGTTCAATCGACAGTGGCCATAATGGTACTGGTAGCATAACTGGTAATGGTAATCAAAGGAAGACAAGTATCAAGCATATTTGTCCACCCATGTGGTGGAATGGATGTCTGAGTCTCTGGTTGTCCAAGCGGCGACTAAAGACTCACTTCTTTACTCAGCACTTAAGTAACTGAAAATGCAATAAAAACGAGCTGATGTGGGTTGATTTTACCAGTTATGAATCCACCATCAGATACAGGCACAGAATAGCTCCTCTTGAAAAAGGGCAACAATTCTGTGCTCTGATTAGAGGACAATTTGGTCTTCAGATCATGTCTTCATTTGTAGTAAGAAATTCAACCCCAAGAACACCATCCTCAAGCCCAGGTCACATTACACTAAAATAAGGTCTCAAGGTTATTTGGTTCCACATAAAAATAAGAGGTTGGTTTTGGAATAAAAATAAAGTACCATTGTTCACAGATGTATCTATTACTTATTTAAATGGACATAATCAATGTAAACTCAAACGATAACGTGAACGGTACCGGACGCTGAGCAATATTACAGTAACGCTCACGTGCAGCTGCAGGACGAACGGCACTGGCTTCATCGTGCCACGAATATACATACAAAATATACACACATTTCTACTGACAAAACGACAGTTTTTTTAACAAACGAAGTGACTTTGTGTTATTACAAAATATTTAAACTTGCCTGTTTTATTCAACTGCAGCGATTCGACCACCTTGAGCGTTACTTCCTGTGCTGTGGTTTCACCATGAAAACCTTCCGTTCAGAAACCGACGCAACACAGCAGACTTACTGACCTAAACTACAAGCAATGAAATATCCCTATATTTTGTGAACATTATAGAATTGAGTTACTGAATTGACGTACTTTGTATTACGGCATTATTTAACTACGGAGCCTATCACCTGCACTAAAAACATGGAAACGATATTTAAACGTTTATAAAACGCACATTTGGAGAGACAGTAAAAAGTACAAGCCATGTTCATACTTGGGACATGTATTTTTATATTCAGGGTGAGAAGGCTTTCTGCAGGGATTTACTTCTGTTCTGTCACTATAGCATAATAAGCAGACTCCCTTATGCAGAGCAATTGGGCTGAATTTGGGTGGGGCATGTTTCCCAATAACAATGGGCCTGGTACCACTAAAACCCACAATAAGGATTTAGGTGCGCTGGACACCTATAAAACCTTTGCCAAAAATCTCAGTATAGTGATGGATGAGGTTTTTATGTTAGATAAACAGATCAGTTCAGTTATAAATGCTTTCAGTTGAGTTATCTAAGGTCAAACCGTTTTTTTCCTTATCCTAAGTTATACATGCTTTTATTTTTTATTGTAATGGGTTATATGATGTCGGTCAGGCTGCAACTGGTTCAAATCACTGCTGCACGTCTCTTAACAAGATCACGTCAATGCGAACATTCCACGGTTATATTGGCTACGCTGCACTGGCTTCATGTTTGTTTTAGAATTGATTTTAAGAATTTGCTTTTGGTTTATAAGACATTTTAATGCGGTTTGAGTGCTTACGTTATGTTGGGTGATGTGTTTTGTATTGTCTATCACTGGACAGCACTGGTCAGCATCTGTTGTTTTAAAAGTGCTCTATAAATAAAGATTGTATTGTATTGTAATGTAATGTAATTAATCTCAGAGATTAACAAGTCCTTTCACAGCATACTTGGGGAACCAGTGTTTGCAAGTGATTCTCAAATGCGCTCTTTTATTTTTATAAGTGAGTTTATGTACTTAAGTGGTGACTCTTCTGTAACAAGCAAGCTAATAAATAATCGAACAATTTATTGGCATTATGTTTTTTTTAGGATGAAACCAAAACAGGGTATTTGTCACTAAACACTCAGTACAACATCATATAAATGGCATTTAATGGAAACCTATTGTGTGTAACAAAACGTGTTACTACCACGTACCTTACAGCAGTACACACTCCACAAACATCTCCAGCTGTTGGCTGAAATTCCCCAACAACAAAGATTTAAAGAGTGTGTGGACATTCATAGAAGAGATTTATGCATACACAGTTACATTTCTTCAATTCCATGTCTACCAAAACACAAAAACAAACAAAAAAGTTTCAAGTTTTACTTCATCCCTGGGCACGCTGTAGTCCTAAATAACTGCATCATCACTGCTGTGATCTTGAGAGTTCGAATTCAGCAGCAAGACATGATTTCAATGCAGTGGGTTCTGTAACCACTGAGCCAGCACTGCAGTCTGAAGTAAGTTTGAGCTCTAACACCTGATTCGCAGTCAAATTCTGACTTATGCATGTATTCTGTTGCTCTCATGTGGCTGCGTAGTGGTAATTTGCTGAAAATTTTCATTTCAATGTGGTTAAATGGTAAGTAAATGAGAAAGTACAAATGCTATTATTTATTGCATAGGCAGCTTGAATTAATTATATTTTTATTGTTCTCTTGCAGTCTGCAATTTCTAAACAAAACAGCCCAAGAAAATTTTAATCCTTTATTATGATAAAACATCCTACAGTTCCAGCGTAATTTGTACATATGACTGTCCTCCCATGTATTTACTCCTACTTGCACATTAAAAAGCCCATGCTTGAAGTACAATAAACAGAGCCAGAGAAGCCAATACATACATTATATACAGGACACAGCGTAAAGGATTTGCATTTATATATACATAACAGAGGAATAAAAGTGCTTTAATGCATAACAAAGACCTCAGTTTTTACAAAACCTATACACACCAACCTCCATACGGCTTAGTTTCAACCGACACAGATACACTGCTCACACAAATTATTGGGTATTTCATTATGGGTTATTTCATTTTGAAATATCCCCAAATTTTGTGAGTGGTATATAAAAATGTATGCATGTAAGAACAAGGGCATGTACTCTTCAAAATGGAGGAACACATCAGCTCTTCTTGAACACAACGTAACCAGTTTTTGACCAATTAGTCTAGAGAAAGGGTTTCCAGCAGGCTACAAACAGCTGCTGCTGATTAACAGTAAATGGAAACAAACATGGCTTCTTTCAAATGAAAGTAAAAAATTGAAAAAAAAAGAGGTGAAGCCCAGAATTTATTGGGAGCAGGATTGGATCAGGATTGTCCTGGATTGAACATCTGTCCATTATAGGGCCATGTAACTGAAACACATGAACTTTCTGGTGACCCGGGTTCTCAGGAGTTGC